>SNQJ01S0076274.1:0-17067 GCA_010110895.2 Picea sitchensis
TCAGAATCAATTAGTGGTATCAGTAAATAATACCACACATAATACAATGGCAAGGGTAGATCCCACCTTAAGGATGCCTCTCTTTCAAGGGGCTGGGTTAGAAGACCCTGAAAAACATTTGTTCATTTGTGACACAATATGGATTGTAAATATTGTCTAGAAAAATGATGTGAAGATTGCGCTGTTGAAAACAACCTTCAAATATCATGAACTCTTATGGTATAATAAATATCAAAATACCACACCTACGGGCCAAACAAGGACATTGGAAGAAGTAAGACAAGCATTACTGAAAGAATTCTAGAAGCCTAAATCTCAGTCGCAGTACATTACAAAGCTGAAGAAGATTAAGCATATATTAAATGAATCAGTATGGGACTATGATCAAAGGTTTAACATATTGAAGGACTGGATAACATTCTAGATTCTAGATGAACAACACAAAGAATGGTTTATTTCATGTTTATTGTTTCATATACGTTTCCATTTGACACAACAAAAGATTGTGATAGAGTTGGAAGCTTTGGAAATTGTGATGAAATTGGAAGCATCCTATGTAGGAGAGAATATCGTGGGGATGGATCAAGTCTAGTCACAACTAGCTACACTGACTATTCAGTTACAAGAAATTACGAAAGGAAAATAAAAGCACAAGGGAGTCAGGTGTATCACCTATAAAATAGAAGGCCATCATAAAAATGAGTGTCCAACATTCCAACAATAATTGAATACAGGAGCCCCAAATCCATTAGGGTTATGGTGTGAAATTTGTAAGATGGTGTGTCACCACCCTCATAATTGTCCATTGATGCAGAAAACTAGAGCATTGTAAGGAGTTTGTTTTGTAATTTTTGTAAGTTCATTAGACACACTGAGAAGGATTGTCGTGCATTGTACCTAATGAGAGAGTGCACTATATATTCTTATACGTAGTAGAAGGACTAGAGCTTGAGCCAATGATATATGCAAAGCCTCTAAGAACACATAAAGTTAACATTGGTATAGAAGATAAGACAAAATTTTCCAACATAGGAGACTATTAGAGTGATGAGATAATCGAGAAGATTGTTGACTTGCTATGTGAATACCAGGATCTGTTTCCAACAATGTTCTCGGAGATGAAAAAAATCGTTGGAGAGTTAGGAGAAATGAATATTTCGTTGAAACCAGATGTCAAACCCATGCGAAAAAGACCCTATAGAATGAACCCAAAGTTTAAGCAGAAGGTACAATAAGATACATATTGAATGTTAGGAGTTGGAATGACAGAGCTTACAGATTCATGTGTAGTGGAAAAGATATTTTCATAACTTATGGAATTATAAGAAGACCATTTTGTCGCAGGTTTCCATTAGCAAGTTTAGAGAGAGGCACGAGAAATCTTGGCATGAAAGACATATCAAGTAGAAGAAGTTTCAGATAAGAGAATTAGTATTACTCTATGACAATAAGTTTCTACCACATCCAGGGAAGTTCCAGATGCATTGGTTAGGACCATATGTGATAAGTTTCATCACAAAAGCCAGTGCTTCTCAGCTGGAGAAGTTGGATGGAGAAGTCGTGGAAGGACTAGTTAAGAGGAGTCAAATGAAACTATACAGGGATGGTTTTCCTTCCACGCACTAAGATGACTACATAATAAATTTATATTTGTATTATAGTGTAGACATAAAAAGAAAGAAAAAGGAATAAAAAGAAAGAAAAAGTAAACAAAAGGGAAAAAAGCAAGATAACAGTTTAGGGAAGAAGTAGAAAGTTGAAGAGTGAATCAACATTCAAAGGAGGTAAGATTAGCAAGTAAACATGATAATCAAGAAAATGTCGTGGAAAAGAAATAAGCAAGTAGCAGGGCGCAAAGACGGAGGAAGCAAGTTGCACAAAGAGGAGATTGTTTAGATAATAGTTAAGAGAATTAAAGAGTAAACATGAAGGGAAAAATCATCGATGAGGAAACATCGTTTTAAAATGGCAGAAACGCATATTAATAAATTGAAAGTACTGCAAAGATCGTAACATAATGAAAAACCTAGATCTAGATATGTTGAAAGATTCATAGTTAATGCAGGGCTAAGACATGTATTGAATGCAAAGCACTAGTGGATTAAATGATAATTTTAGGTACGAAGATAAGTTAATTTTTGTTGAATGGTTATAAAAGCAAGAGAAGGGTTTACAAGGAAATGTTACATTCGATTACAGTTTCAATAAAGAGATAAGTGAGAAGGCATTGCAGAGATGAGAGAGTGTTACAAAGTGGTAGGTGTTAGTTGTAGGGATATTGTTGCAGAGAGAGATGGAACCACCCAAGGAAGAAGTGACATCAACATCAACACTAAGGAAATAGTGAAGTCATCCAACAATAATACCTGTAGTTGAAGAAACCCCAGGGGAATCCTCATCAGAGACAAGATTTCTAAGATATTACATACCACCAAGGAAGGATATAGAAAATCTAGTCAGGTTGTCGAAGGACGCTAAGTATCCTCATGTGAAGCCAAAAATCCCACCTGGAGTGATCATGGAAGAAGATATATTAGGATTGATACTGAATTTAAAGTATGTAGACCATGATATTACAGATGAGAAGAAATTACCTGAGCTAGCACCAAGAATGTATTTGAAGAAATACATTAGCGCATAAACACATATGATCATAATAGAGCCACAAATATGGGAAATAGGGTTAAAGAAAGCTAGCATCCTGAATTTATTCGGCATACCACATTTTAGAAGGAGCACATAAATCAACACCTATGTAAAGATGTTGTTGAGTTGTGTGCACAGGGGTTACTTATGGCTCGATAGTCTGGTCTCCCTTTACACAGATCTAATTGTGAAAATTATTGGACTACCATCACAAGGGCGGGACCTCTCACTGTTACTTTTAGACAAGAAGAATGAGAAGGATTTATCAGAGAGAATGAGAGAAAAGTTTCATATGCACAGAGGAGGGTGTGGTTTGGATGTAGCAAGCATATGTGAGACTATAGTGAGGTTTGTGACACAAGTATTGACCCGTAAGTTATTAAGGAAATTTCAGAAGGACCAAGTACCAGTGACAGTAATAGCAGCAATCGAGAAGTGCGTCAAGTGTGTGCAGATGAACTGGGTGACATTTTTTCTCAACCAGTTCTTGATCGACTGTGAAGAGGCACAAGATAAAGGCATTGAATTTCACTACGCGTGGTTATTAATTTTAATTCCATTAGCAACATGGAGGGATCTTACTAATACACAATGTTTGGGAGAAAAAGACAAGGCATGCTTGGCTGCAAGGTATCAGAACTTGTGGCATACTACGCATAAGGAGTGATATTTAGACAATAATATTTCTTTTTATATTTACCAAGAGACCATTAGGAAATGTATTCAAGATACACCTCAGATACAACAACAAATAGTAGAAGCACATAAGTCAATTACGTAGTTCAAGGCATATTTCCACCATCTATACATTGAAGCAAAGAAGGTTCCAAGAGAATAATGGTTGGCCATGAAGTACAAGATAATAGAGGAAGAATTAGGACTGATCATGGAATACTGGGACACATATTGGAAAATCCCATCGACAGAGACTGAGCAACCATAGATGTAACAACTAGAGGTTGAATAAATACCAAGCGAAGGAGAAGAAGAAGGGAAATGAAATGAAAAAGGGAATATTGTACAACGCCTAGGGGATAAGAGGAAACATATCGACAAAGGAATATCAGTGCCACATAGAAAGAAGAGGAAGGCTATGAAGGAATCAAATATACAAGCACTAACGAAGGACAATATGGAAAATATTGGTGATCAAGTCAAGGAATTCACGGATGACACATTTCAACGTGCAACAAAACAACAAGAGGACATGAACAGAAATATGCAAGCTCATATGGCTAAGTTGTGCCAGATGTTAGAAACAACAAGGATCACACCAGCATAACATGTAGAATATGCATAGACAAGAATCACAACACAGGCTGCAGAAGTGAGGCTAACAGTCTCTTAGTCATTAGAAGTAGTAGGAGAGTGCAAGATAATATAGATAGTGTTGGGGGTGATAGCATTCACATCAGCTGAAATGTAGGAGCAGGAACAAGCCTTAAGTCACACTGACTTAGATTTTTCAAAGTTTCCAATAAATATGTTACAAGGATTGCAGGTCAACGTTACAAAAGAACTCAACCTACGTGCAGAGAAGACCTCCAATGAGTTGGTTAAGGTCATGAAAGAGAACGTATCTTTGCATCTCGACTACAACAGAGTAACCATGGAAAGGGATGAGACTACATATAAGGGAGAGAGGATGCAACATGCATTCGAACAAGTGTACATGGAACTTCTAGAAGTACCAATGGAGTTGGATACTCCAATAGAAGAGAATGTGTCAAAGATTGACGAAGCTATTCAAGGATTTTTCTCGAAGATTATAGAATTGGAATTACACGCAATACTAGGTACTCCACCTGAGGAGAGAGAGAAAAGGGAGAATATGGTGAACACGACCNCCCTTATTTATACTAAATATGTCTATTAAGAGAAGCATCTAGAGGAAGATCCTTCTAGAAGCGAAAGCTTCTATTAGGTCTTCTTACATCCGCCTTATTCTATTTTATTGAAAGGCCTTACTAATATTGACCTTTATTACATCTGAATACATTGATCTACCTATGTGCGGGTTAGGACCTTAACAGAGAACGTAGCTTTGCATCTCGACTACAACAGAGTAACCATGGAAAGGGATGAGACTACATATAAGGGAGAGAGGATGCAACATGCATTCGAACAAGTGTACATGGAAATTCTAGAAGTACCAATGGAATTGTATACTCCAATAGAAGAGAATGTGTCAAAGATTGACGAAGCTATTCAAGGATTTTTCTCGAAGATTATAGAATTGGAATTACACGCAATACTAGGTACTCCACCTGAGGAGAGAGAGAAAAGGGAGAATATGGTGAACACGACCATTGAGAATATCAAGATTTTAGAAGTAGAGTGTGCCAAACTTTGTGAAGAAATCACATAAGTCTGGAATTGGTTGACAAAAGATGTTGAGTTAAAAGGGAAGAAGATTCAAGTTGCGTAGAAGAAATCACAAATGTTTAAGGAGACAATGAGTAGCTTTCCACCAGAAGAGAACATGACAACAATGATAGACAACAAGAATCTATACTCCGAAATGAACCAGATGAGAGAAGAGAAACAAGCTCTTGTGCAAAATATGGAGTTATTATAGGAATAGACATACAAGGTAGAAGAAGAGCTCGCAAATGCACAAGGAGTGGTGAAACAAGCCATCTGGGAGACTACTAAGAAGCTATAGAGCCCTATAACATTGCAGGTACCAGAAGATTTAGAAAAGAAAGAAGAACAAGTGAAGAGGATAGTCACCACTGTTAAGAAAAAATTTCATAACTTCTTGGTGACCAAGCTTACAACAAAGGGAGAGAAGAAACATGCATAAGTGGCTCGGGATGAGCCACGTGTGATTGTTAGGGGCATGTTGGAAAAAGCTATTTTGGATACTTTTTGAGAATCATGAAAAAGAAAATCATGTGATTTTTTTGCAAAGGAGAATCATGCATGGAAAGAAGCTATCACATTATCAAGAGCCAACACACAAGAAACGAGAGTTAGTTAGGAAGTTTTGGGACATTTTTTCCACTTTGTAACCATGTTGTAATGGGCTTATCCCTAATAGAATACTATAAATATGTAATGATTTTTGGGTAGAAGGTAGTCTTGAGTGATGGATAGTGAAGAGTGAACACTTGGAGAATAAAGATTTGAGGAGAGTTCTGAGTGAGTTGAATATCAGTCAAGAGGTATGTGTGCACTGCAACATAGAATGACTAGGGAAGGTTTGGGTTGTAACTGAATATATATGTATGAGCACAATGCACATGAATTTAATGAATATTATGAATGAATGAATAAGAATCTAGTCGTTTTGAATGTTGGACTATTATATTCTTTGTAGTGAAAGTCTAGTCAAGGTGAATCGACTGATGGTCGAAGGTCTAGGTGGATCAACAACAAGTCGAAGGTAGAGGTAGTCAACTAGGTAAAGTCGAAGTCAAATATATAGACGACAATTCAACCATCAAGAGGTTGAAGTGCATGCATGAGAAGAATGACTAGAGATTGAATAGTAGTCGACCGGTAATCTGACTTGGAGTCGACTATAACAGAATCCTAGGATTTGCAGAATTTGTAGCCAATGATATGCATGTATCTGTAAATCCTATAAAGAGGCATGTTGTAAGTTCGTAAAGGATAATGCCGTAATGCATGTTAATGCATAATAACTAGTCTTTAGAGAAATATTTAGATGTAGGTTGATGGTCATGTAGATGTAAGCCGGATTAGCTACAGGGTTGTTCTTGTGTAGGAAAGAGGGTATGATGTCGATTGTGTCTTAGGTGTGTACCAAGGTTAGACATGTAACCTTTTATTCAGATTGAATAAGACAACAAGAGAGCATAACGCTCATGGAATTTTGGTTTTCCCAGTTAAGGGTTTCCAGGGTGAAATCTCGGTGTATTGTGTGATTGCTTTGTCATTTACATTCTTAATAAATTATTCTTCTCTTCTGCTAGGTTTAGTGTGGAAGTGTCTCTCATTTCCTGACAAGTGGTATCAAATATTAGGTCTTCACTGACAAGTGAGTTATCAGAGTGGTTTTATGCTTTGGCGAGTATATTAGATCTTGATTTACCAATATTGAATCTGAGAACTAAAACCTAGGTATAGTAAGATTCGTAAGTCATAAATTGTGTTAAAGATCATGGTAAGTAATGGAGAGCATTTCCAGAATAGAGATAGAAAACTTCAATGGCCAAAATTTTGAGCTTTGAAAGATTAAAATGGAATATCTTCTTGTAGATCGAGAACAATGGACAACAGTCTGTCTAGGTAGCCAACTGAAAGGCATGTTGACGGAAGAATGGGAGAAACTCGAAAGAAGAGAAAGAAGTATGATTCATATTTTTATTGCAAATTTGGTGTTGATGAATGTCTCAGGTGAAGATTCAACCAAGAAACTGTGAGACAAGATGGGAAGCTTATACTAGTCAAAATCTCTAGTAAATAAGTTGTTTCTCAAAAAGAAACGGTATCTTCTGAGGATGAGTGATGACAGTTGGTGACTGAGCATTTAAATGTGCTTAATACTATGTTAATACAATTATCATCTCTGGATATTAAGATCACTTATGAGGATAAGTGTATCAACCTATTATGTTCTTTGCTAGACTCCTACAATAGCTTAGTCATGGATATTGAGAATAATACAACCACACTAGAGCTATAGGACGTGGTTTATTCTTTGTTGTTGGAAGAAATGAGAAGGAAGAACATGGAAGGATCAACCAAATATGTTCTAGTAGTGAGAATTTGACCAGTAGATAGAGATAAAGAGAGATTCTTTGGTAGAAATGTCAAGTCGAAGGGTATATCTAAATCTCCGGTTCAGTCGACACAAAGATGTGGAAATGCAGTGAAGCTAGGCATTATAAAAATGATCGTAAGTCGAAGGAAATAGAAGTCAGTGATGGATCCGAAGAGAATTAGTCGATTGAGAGAAAGATGACCCCGGATAAGGGAGGCGATGTGTGCTTGGCGTCGACCAGTACACAGTCAAATCAAGATGTTTGGTTGATCGACTTAGGAGCATCCTGTTAGGGTCTTATGATATAGACATCTATTCTCCAGTTACCTATTTGGAAATTTTCTCTGATCATTTTGAGAATGTTTGCATGATAAGAAGCTCAAGAGTAATGGTCTAGTGGTGTATCTTGTGTTTCAAAGAGGTGTCCAGGTATATCCAACGTTGGCAAGTGATGGTTTGAAACTATTGAATGTAAAAGGTCAAAGAAATAACTTTTGGTAGATAAGAGTAAATTTTTTATGTGTTGTTAGTTGTCGAAAGTTGCCAGTTTTGGCAGCTAAAATGGCAGGCGCGAGGTGTTGTTAGTTGTCGAAAGCGCAGAATTTTTCCAATGGTTAGCCTATCCCATTGGACTCTCAAACCGTCGGTAGTACACACGTCACCATCATCTTAAGTGTTGCCGAAATCATATCCAGATATGATTTGCTTGGTCTTAATCATTTATTTTGGTTTGTATTCATTATTTGATGAAGGATTTGAAACCCTAAGATGTTTATTCAAAACCCTGCCATCATCAGAAGTCATTTCCATTATCTCCTCGTGAGAGAAACCATCACTGTATAAGTTTGTGTTAAATAAACATTATGATATAAGATATTCCTTGTTGGCATTTTTAAAAAGTTTTCCATCCAAAAAATTTGCTTGTCTCACAAATTTCCCTCATCTGTGTTTCCTTTCTCCTTTTTCCTAGCTCTGGTCTCCCATCCATCAAACCCAAATTTCAGTGTCTTCAAGGCATTAACAGGTTTTTTGCAGATGTCTACTGGCCGATCATTTCTCAGGAGGAAGCTACAAGATATTTCCTATCTGGAATGTCATCCAGAGATTTGTCAAATGTTCAAGGATGCAGGCTGCTACAGGCTTTGTGAAAATTACAAGGGTATCATCAGGGAATTGCAGAGGCTTTCGAAAAAAGTTTTGATGGAGCCAAATTGCAATTGGGTCCTCTAGAAATGCAAATAGATGAGGCAAGTATTGCTACAACAACTGAGATTCCTAGAGAGGGTGAGAGGTGGTTCAAGACCACTGTCATTAAAGACATTGAATTTAGATCTTACCTTAAGCCATAATTCTAGAGCATTATTTGGAAAAGGGACGTTCCCAGGAATTACTTGGAAGACAAATGGCATAAATTGTTGAATATTATTTAGGTTTACATAATGTGTGAAGGGAGGTATGGCAGGGTCATGTTGTACCATTTCAGGCTTATCAATCATTTCACAGGAAGACAACCTCTAAATTTGCCTCATTATCTTCATAGGAGCCTCACTAAGATGGCACAAAAAGTACAAGCTAAACCTGAGAAAGAAAAAAATATATTGTTCCATCATGGCCTTATTAAGATTATAGTGATGGAGGAACTCCAGAGAAGAGAGAAGACATGGGACTATCTCCTATTTTGGGGAGAATTTGAGCAAGAGATCCAACCTAAGGGTAAGAAAACATATAAAAAGAATTCATCTACACCAAAGAGCAGTAAGAGAAAGAGAAGGGCTCTATCACTAGTTTAGACAAAACATCCAACCGCTTCACCCAGGTCTAAGAAGGCAAAAAAGAAGCTTGCTTTGATCAGGGAATAGAGGGCCAAAGTAGTGTTGTTAATAAAAACATCTTGAATTTTCCATACTCAGATTCTAAGTCTGAACTACCCATGGAGGAGAGAGAGAAAACTGAATTTGAAGCTACAACCTTTGAGGCACCTGAGACATCAACAAAAAATAATATCAGTAAATCATCCAAGATTTAGAAGCTGAAAGAGGAAGTAACAAAGCTTAGGCTGTTAGAAAGAGTCATCAAATCTCAGAATCAAGATATGAAAAGAACATATGTTGAGGTAAGAGATTCATTTAAAAGGTTAGCTTTGATGCATGTAGCTCTAGAAAGGAAGAACAAAAGACTATCTAAGAAAAACCATAATCTCTACCAAATGATCAAATTCTTGAGGTTTAAGCTAGCACCTAGAAACCCAAAACCAAGAGCTCACCTTGGTCTAGAATATTTGGTTGAGGTAGCCACAAACCTGAACGAGGAATCCTAAGGGTTAGATAGAGTAAAGGAATCAAATTTTTTAATTTTGAACGATTTTGGAAAACTCAGGACTTTCGGCAGCTTATTTTGGTCCACAGAGGTGTTGTTAGATGCCAAATCCCCTGACTTTCGATAGCTAAATCGGCTATGTTCTATACGTGTTAGCTGTCAAAAGTAAAGAGATGAACAAAACGACAATATGTTCTCCCATATCAGATCCATTTGCTACCATATCACTCGAGGAGACTTGCAGATGCGTCCCAACTCCAAAATAGACGAGAAGGAATATCTTTTTCAGATTTTAAGGAAAATACAAAGGAGAAAGGCTCAAAGATGATTCCATTTTGGTTGGAGATAATTGATTCATGGCTCAGGTGTCAGTGAAATATTTCAGGCAGTCCTATCATCATCCAACAAGGCTATGCAGATGTCGAAGACTATAGTGTTGATAGGGATTCAATCACTTATGAATAGGATCTATCTCCTAGAATTTTGTAATAGGATAGATTTTATAAACACTTGTAATTTTCAGATCCATCATTTTCAGATCTGAAACTGCTTTGTAAATATTATTTAAGCCCAGAGAAAAATAGTCCAGAGGGGGATTAGTCAGATCTGAAGGGAAGTATGGCGTGAAAATATCACCATCTGTTGTAAAGATGATTAACAGGTTGTAAGTGACTTTTTGGATGAATACAAAGGCTTTTTGTTCCCAGATTCTTGTGTCATGATCATGTGGTGAAGTACCTCTTTATGTAACATGTTATTATCTTGTCTCACATATATTTTTATTTCCTTATAATTTATAAGAATATTATGTTTCAGGATTTGTCTTAGACACCCTGATCTGGCTTAAAACGATATTTATGTTTTCTTTTGAAAATTGAATGTAGAATTTAGATAAGCTCTACTTTGCATTTAGATTGGACCCTAATCTATGCTTATTTTCCATTTCACAAACTCAAAGGATCCACTAACATGATTACCTTTCCTTGTTACATTTTGTCTCAGCTATTCATTCATTTTGTCATCTTTAACCTCTTGACTCTATTTTTTCCCAATGGCCCTCTTCTGCTGTCTCAACCCAAAAATCTAAAAACAAACCTTTCATCCTCATAGCTAGCCTAAAATCCCATACAAGAAAAGATAAATCTAACAGAGAGATCCCTCTCTGAGTCTTAGAGGGATAGATCCAAGACTCGAAGTGGTTTTGTGGTTACCCCTATCAATTTCCTCCTCAGCTTGGGAAATTACAGGTTGACAACACATTCTATCATATGACACCACATAAATAATGGTTATGTGAATATGAACAATATGATGGGGGTGATGTGTTCTTGGGGGACGACTCTACAACCATAATTGTTGGACGAGGAAGAGTTCGACTGATACTGCAAGATGGGAGGAAAAGAACCCTTGTAGGTGTGCTACAAATTCCGGTTTTGGAAAGAAACTGTATATCTATCAGCAAGATGAGTGATGCAAGTGTGCATACTCTATTTCAGAAGGATTCGTGTAATATGGTCAGAGGTACGATGGTATTAATGAAAGGAGTTCGGATTGGTACCCTATACAAGTTGTTAGGGAATGTCGACTCGACTAGATGCAACAACATTGTTGCTCCTGAAATCGACTTCAATGTGATTTGACTCAAATTGACGTTGACTCAACTCAACTTGACTCGAGCTAAGTTGGTTCAAACTGACTCAACAAGACATGATAAAATTGACCTGACCAGGCTATGGCACGAGAGTATGGGACACATTGGAGAAAAAAGAACTTCAAGCTATGTAAAGCAAAGGTATGGTCGAAGGGTTTCCTGAATGTGATTTGGAGGTCAACTTTGTGAACATTGCATATATGGAAAACAAAGTTAGGCGAGGTTCCCATTTGGAGTGACAAGGGAAAATGGGATTCTAGAACTGGTTCACAATTATTTGTTTGGCTCGGTTATAGTTCCTTCACTTGGTGGATCCTTATATTATGTCTCCTTCATAGATGATTTTTCCAGGAAGACATGGATATATTTCTTGAGGAAGAAATCAAAGGTTTCGATAGATTTAAGGAATTTAATGATCTTTTGGAAAACCAAACATAGAAAAGGATTAAAGTTTTGAGAACTCACAATGGTGGTGAATTCTGTGGAAAGGAATTTGATCAGTTCTGTAAGTAGTGTGGCATAGCACACCAAAATACCACACCATATACCCCATAACAAATTGGATTTACCAAGAGAATGAACAAAATGTTGATGGATAAGGCAAGGAGCATGCTCAATGGTGTTGGGCTCACATAAGAATTATGGGCATATGCAGTCGACACTGCAAGATATCTGGTAAATATGTCTCCTTCATCGGTGCTAGTTGACACAACTCCACATGAGGTATGGTCTAGTAAGAAGCCTTCGGTGGCACATCTGAAAGTATTTTGCTGTGACACATTTTTTCATGTTCCCAAGGAAAGGAGGAGCAAGCTGGATAATAAGGAAATCAAATGTATTTTCATTGGATATAAAGAAGGAATGAAAGGATATAAGCTCTCGAATATTGCATCAAGGAGAAAAGTGTACAATAGAAATGTGGTCTTCAAAGAATTTGGAGGTAAGTCCGAGCTTGAGGAAGCCGTTCAGACCGAGAATAATCTTGATATAGTGTAGTTTGTATTGAGGAACGAAGAAGATGATTCATATGATTTGACTGAATCTGAGGAAGTGGTGGAACAACTGACTCCGATGGTAAGGAGGTCAGAAATAATAAGAAAATCAGTCGAAAGGTATAGTTTGCCTGACTTCCATTCAACAATAGTGATAACTACTATCGATGATGAGCCCAAGTTGGTCGGTGATTCAGTTGACTCAACAGATGGTCAACTGTGGAAGGACGCCATGGTCGAGGAGATGGAATCCTTTCATAAGAATGATACATGGGATTTAGTCAATTTACCTAGTGGAAGACATCCCGTCAGTAACAAATGAGTATTCAAGAAGAAGATGAATGTCGTAGGACAATTCAAGAAGTTCAAAGCTCGACTGGTAGTGAAAGGTTATTCCCAAGTCAAGGGAGTTGACTTATGTGATATTTTTTCCCCTATTGAAAAACTAACTTCCATTAGATTACCAATGTCTCTTGCTGCAACATTCAATCTGGAGATAGAAAAAATGGATGTGAAGACAATGTTCCTACATGGGGACTTGGAACAAGAAATCTAGATGAAATAACCTGAAGGATTTGTAGTAAATGGAAAGCAAGAGTTGGTGTGCAAATTGAAAATATCCCTTTATGGTCTAAATCAATTTCCAAGGATGTGGTACCAGAATTTCAACACATACATCCTTAGTTTGGGATTTGTGAGAAGCAAAGCTGATCACTGCATATATTCCAAGGAAGAAGGTGAGCATTTCATATATGTAGATATGTATGTCGATTACATGTTGCTGATTGGAAACAACATGGAAAAAATAAAGGAGGTGAAGAAGCAACTATCCTCCAAGTTCGACATGAAGGATCTCCATGCAGCTAACTTCATTATTGGAATGGAGATTAAGAGGGATTGAGCCACTAGAAATATATGGTTGAATTAGACTAAGTATATTGAAATAGTTCTGAAACGGTTCAACATGCAGGATTGTAAACCGGTGAAGGTGCCAATTCTTGTGTGAGAAAGGATTACTACTGAACAATGTCCAAAGACACAAGAAGAAATAGAGGACATGACACATGTTTTCTATGCAAGTGTTGTTGGTATTATAATGTATGCGATGGTATGAACTCAGCCAAACATTTCCCATGTAGTGGGAGTGTTGAGAAGGTACATGTAGACACTTGGAAAGGGGAAATGGACACCTGTGAAGAGAGTATTCAGGTATTTGTGTGGCATGAAGGATTATGCTATATTCTAGCAAGGAAGACCTGGAGGTGACAATGGTAAATTAAATGTACATGGATTTGTCGATGTCGACTAGGATAGAGATCTGGATCGACGAAGGTCGACCAACAGATATGTCTTCAAGATGTTCAGTGGAGCAATAAGCTGGATGAGTAAGCGATAGTTGTTTATAGACTTGTCAACAACAAAAGTTGAATACATGGCAACCAATCATGGAAGGAAATAAGTGGTATGGCTATAAAGGTTGTGTTCAAGAATCGGGTTTGAGTAGAGAGTTATGAAGGTGAGTTGTGATAGTCAAAGCACAATATTTATGGAAAATAACCTTGCTTATCATTCAAAGACTAAGAACATTGATGTACAATACCATTTCGTAATAGATATGGTGGAAAGTAACAAGGTGCTACTGGAAAAAGTAGACACATTGGAAAACATCGAAGACTCATTGACCAAGTCTATGAGTGTTGTGAAGTTCTCTTGGTGTCGAGAGAAAATGGGAATTTCTACCCTGGGTATGTGAATGAAATTTTAGGAATCTCTTGTTTCAACAAAGAAGAAAACAAGTGGGAGAATGTTGGGTTGTTATATTCTTTGCAGTGAAAGTCTAGTTGAGGTGAATCGACTGACGGTCGAAGGTCGAGGTGGATCGACAACAAGTCAAAGGTCGAGGTAGTGGACCATATAAATTCTAAGTCGAAGATATAGATGGAAAGTCAAACATCAAGAGGTCAAAGTGCAGGCATGAGAAGACTAACTAGAGACCGAATGAAGGTCGAATGGTAGTCGACCGATAATCCAACTTGGATTCAACTATAACAGAATCCTGGGATTTGTAGGATTTGTAGCCAATGATTTGCATGGATTTGTAACCGTTTTTGGTCGCCAATATTTAGGGTTTTCACTGTTGTAAATCCTATAAAGAGGTGTGTTGTAAGGCCATAAAGGATAATGTTGTAATGCAAGTTAATGCATAATAACCAGACTTTAGAGAAATATTTAGATGTAGGTTGTTGGTCATGTAGATGTAAGCCAGATTGGATACAGGGTTGTTCTTGTGCAAGCAAGAGGGTATGATGTTGATTGTGTCTTAGGTGTGGACCAAGGTTAAACATGTAACCTTTTATTCAACTTGCAATAGACAACAAGAGAGAAAAATGCTCAAGGAATGTTGGTTTTTCCAGTTAAGGGTTTCCAATATAAACTCTCGGTGTACTATGTGATTCCTTTGTCATTTATGTTTTTGATTATATTCTTCTTCTCTTCTGCAGGTTTAGTGTGGAAGTGTCTCTCATTTCCTCATAGTGGGCGTATCCCATTTTGGGGTGACCCATGTTAAATCGTGTGTCTTGATGTGTTTCTTATGTGTGTTATGTTTCTGATGCATGTGATGGATGGTTAGTATAGATTTGTTCATTGGTTGTGGCTACTATGCAATGATGGTGAATTTTTAGTAGTCTAAATATGTCACTAATATTTGTTGTTATGATCCTGCACACTTATGTTAATGATGAATGAATAAATTTTAAGTGGAGTAATGTCACGCACAAGGTTTATTGCATGATAATTAAAGGTTAAGTAAACATTAAGGTATGAATGCATCATATTCCCCCATGACTACGAAAACTTGGTTCCTACTGTCCCCATAGGTACTTCAAGTGAGACTTCACCTGCTTGCAGGTGATGATGAAAGGAAAAGTATCTTGGGATTTGTTGGTGAATTAATGATTAACCCCGAGTCTGCCCACTGCATTCCAACAACCTTCCAATATAATTGTGTCCAATATTTTTTTGACATTCTGGTAGGTGCAATACCTGGATCTACATTGACCCATTAATCTTTGTCTACCAAAAGATCTTCCATCTTGAGCTTCCATAGCTTAAAACGTTTCCCGATAAATGGTTTGACCTCTATTTTTGAACTACTCACCATTTCTTTTCACCATAAGAATATATACTATAGAGCTCCCATTGTAACAAGGTTTATCACAGACCTGAAACAAACCCTTAGCTACAAAGGCATCCTCCTGAAGCTAATAACTACTCTGATACCAAATGTAAGTTTAAACCTTTTACATTAATTCAATGCACACATAGATTCTTAACCCATAAAAGAAAACAATTGCAATCACACATATACACAGAGATTTCCCTTGGAAACCTAATTGGGAAAACCAACAACCTGTTTTAGAGCCACACCTCTATTTTAATTCATAATACAACTTCATTTCTTACAACAAAATATATAGATCTCGTGGCATACAAAAAAACCCTAATCCATTGACCTAGATTAGATTACAACCTTAATTCCTTAACGAAAATTAGAAAACCACGGGTTGAAATACCATGCACCACTAAACCACCAAAAGAGAAAAATCTCTCCCACCAAGAGCGAATAAACCCCCAAAAATTTATTTTTTGGGGCTTCTCCCCCAAAACCCCTTATAGGGGGGTCCACAATTGTGTAAAAAATATAACACATACCCAACATTAAATACATATCAAATGAAAACAAAAACTACTCTAAGCAATACAACAATTATTCTTATGGAGTGGGTCCTGTCTCCCCTAGGAACATAGTATCGAGGTAAACTACAACACTACTCCAATATGCTCACAAACTCATATACACAAACATAAAATAAAGTTTGTGTCATTCAAAAGAGTTAAAATGTTTGTAAATCTATTTCTTATTCTTATTCATAATCTCCCCTTCTTGTTCTATCTAGAGAGAACCCTCCTCTTATATATATATATATATATATATATAGAGAGAGAGAGAGAGAGAGAGAGAGAGAGAGAGAGAGAGAGAGATGCTCTTATGATCAATTTGAAGAAAAAAAATTATGACATGATTTAATTGTCTACTAAATATACCATGGTATCTAGACATTTTCCTCCTGGGAATCACATAATCCTTCATGTATTTTGGTAGACTACCAATCGTAATTGAATTGCATTCAATGCCATGAATAAAGGAATCATTTATTCAATGTTTTTTTATGCCTCTTTATCATTGCTTGGTTTGGGTGGGCATATGTTGTTCTAGGTTATGAATCCGCAACATCTCATATTAACTCCATAGCTGATTGTTTTTGTTGGTGATCACGTAGTAGTAAATTTGTGGCATTTTCTATAGCTGGTTTTCTTAATTAGCAGTCCCATAGAATATTCATCACCTCCCCAAGTGTTATAACCCTAAAATGCACCACACAGGCTTACCTGGCATCAGGCCAACTCATGTCTCTTCCTTGCCAAAGCCATGTTGAATAAAACCTTGAAAAACCACTTAAATCAAGCAACCCGCGCCCTAACCTCTCATTGGGCGCGTTGGACCGCTTGCTGTCCTTCTACTGCACGTGGTGGACCGTGGGCTAGCCCACTACAGCCCGCGTTTACCTAACAAAGCAAAAAATCAGGAAAGTTTCCGCCGGGACGAAAAGCTTTTTGTCAGTTAACTGGAACTCCCAGCCATGCATGGCCGAGAGTTCGCCTAAAAC
>SNQJ01S0076274.1:17117-34753 GCA_010110895.2 Picea sitchensis
GCCAAGTCCATTATTGTCCCAACCCTTTAGCCTTTCCTCAAGCTTTAGGAGAAATTCAAGCAAAGCAGTTGGAGGACAAAGAAGAGGAGGAGCCTAGGATCAAGATCGAGGAACGGTGGCCGGTCTTTGAAATCATTGTAAGTTGGTTCATATTGAGATTAATAAAAAGATACTTTTCCCGTCCCGAATACATGAGTCTTATCTATGTTATTTGATTTGTGTTGAATCTCTAACCCTCTAGTAGATCAATAGCATGCATGTGTAGTTTTGTCTTGATTGCAGGAAAGCTTTTTGGAAGGAGCAACAGCAGCAAGGGGATAAAAGCTCAACGGAGGATCTACACCAACCGTCGATAAAAAGGTTAGTTGGTTCTTCCCATGTTTGCATGAGAAAAAGGGTTTGAGGTTTTGGGTAGAAGGTCAAAAGTTATGTCTTAAGGGTCATGATCTGCATACAAGTTTAAAGCCTAGCTTGTTAATCCATAGGGTAGAATACCCCACAACACCAAGTGGCTACATGGATAGTGGTCTCATGGCATCTTCCATGGTAGATCGATAAGAATTTGTATTTTTCCTTCAAAAACACTTATATTAATGCACCATTAATTTTTCAAACATAAGAGAAGTTTAGATAACACGCGATTTCCTTTAGCTTCAACAAAAATCAATGAAAAATCTTTAAAATGCCTCTTAATTACCTTATTACAATAATCCTTATTTCATTCATTGTGATGAGAAGTAGCATAGGATATCACGGGCAAAAGGGATAACTATATAGAAAAAATGGGTAAATGAGGAGGGAAAAGATGGTCAAAATTATGTCAAAATTGGGACTTAGTAGCTAGTTCCATGCTAGTAGGTGCTTGATTCAAAGTATCATAGGTTGGGAACATTAATCTAAACTAATATGTCATCCATAAGTGTGGAAAGCATCCCTTAAATTTTTCTTGAAAAAAAAGATGTTATAAATTTTTAATAATATATTTGGTTATTTTTACAACATTGTTATGATATATTAATAGATTATTTTCATAACTCACATTAAATAATTAACAGATGAATGCAATAGTGATTTTATAATTAACATATGAATGCAATAGTGATTTTAGGTGCCCCTCTATGATTGACACAATTTTTTTTTATTACTTTTTATATCATCATCACAACATTCATCGATATTGGCATTAGTATGGAATTGGTAAATGTGACTGAAATCTCATTCTCCCACAATCTCATATCTATGGCATTAGTATCGGATTAGTATGGCATTGGTAAATGTGATTGTGAAATCTTATTCTACCCCAATTTCATATCTATGGTGCACATTTTCAACATAATATCTATGGTGCACATTTTCAACATAATTGCAATAAAAAATTCATCCCTACTTAACCTGAGAGCATTGGTTGGTGACATCTTGGTTTCATTTTGAAGACATAACGAATATACAGTAACTTGTTGATTTGAAACGATGAAAAAATAATAATATGTGATATGTAGTTTAATTAGTTAATAAACTAATATAATATATGTTGTATTACTTGGACTAAATGATATAAACCCAACCTAAACTATATTATGTGCTTTTAAACTATATGCAAAAGATCTAACCTATGAACCTATGTACTACAATATGAAATGTTGACCCACTATATTCAAAATATCTAACCTATGTACTACAATATGAAATGGCTATATGGAAAACTGTGATTCCTATTAGCTTGAAATGGTGACCCCAATAATTGACCTATGTAATATAACTTGAAAGGTGACCCCAACTGCTTTGTTAATGAGTGTTAATATGCTAACCCATATATGGAAAACTGTGATTCCTATTAGCTTGAAATGGTGACCCCAATAATTGACCTATGTAATATAACTTGAAAGGTGACCCCAACTGCTTTGTTAATGAATATTAATTTGCTAACCCATAACTTCTAATAGAATTAGATTTGGTTAGGTATGCCATATTCCCACCAATGTATTGGGGAATCAAATCCTAAGATTCCAAACCATAACCCAACATATTTATTTTAATGAGATAAGCTTGATGTAGTTTCGTGTACACATTATGCATGGTATAAGATAATGATCAATTTTTTAATGTGCAAAAACTTTATTCGATCCCCAACTATTGGTGCAACAAGGAGTGATTCACAAAGTATTATCAACTTTGTGAATCAATTATAGATAATACTCCACCTATATCAATTCAAAGAGTGTGGGTTGTATGGTCAAACTTTATGAATTTAATTACAGAGAATGACCACTCGGAGGATCTTGGAAGACACGAAATTCGTGTGAGGTGCCTTTTGGGGACAACTACCCAAAGCGAGTATTTCTTAAAGTCCACTTGAGTGAACGGTTTTACTATTCAATATTTCTTAAAGTCCATCCATTAGGAAGTTGAATGGATAGGAATCCTATGAGGCTTGGAATTTTGACATACACTAGGAAGTTTTTTTTTTTTGGCATTTTAGATTTTTTTTTATATAAAATATATAAAGTTAGTTATATATATAAATATTTGTATAGTTAATTAAGTATTATGATTTGTTAAATTAAATTCAATATTGATAAACATGTTTGAAAGTTGAATAGTTAGTTTGATAGGAATGAGTGCCCCTTAAATTCTAACCCTAAACCCTATGTTATTGAGATTTTCTATTATATATAAGCTAGTTTCGTTTTTAATTTTTGGAACGAAATTTTCTATTACATATAAGTTAGTTTCGTTTTTATTTTTTGGAATGTATAAGTCATTCTATCATGGACCAGGTTCTATCCATTATGAGAAGCCATGAATGAAGAATGACCCAACACTGTAAAGGGTTTTGTGATAATATCAATGCCTGGAATTGATTTGTCCCATGAAGCCCATTAGATGCATGTTGAGTTTCAAACCTTTTATGAATAATAAGGTATGAGAGGTATGCAACAATGTCTCAATAGTAGAAGAAGATAGGTCAATCCAATAGATTTACAACCATGGTTCACTTTCAAAGATATGATTATGAACTTCCTTAATTGATCCATTAATCTATATCAACCTGATCTCTTGTCCTTGGTAGGAGTTAATGTCAGATGAGAAGGGTTTATTCTCTTTCACTTGAGTCTGTGTAAATTTAGATCTAAATAAAGGGCTTCTTGATAGAATTCTACTATAGTGGGAAGAGTTTTGCAATAAGCCAAGCCATTTAATTGATACTTTCCTAAATTTCAACAAAGGCATAAGCTAGCTCTTGGTTGAAGGGGAAAAGTGTCATCTCCAAAGCAATTACGAATATTGTCGAGTATTCTGCCATTGCCTCTAGGACATTGTAATGTTTCCCTTTGAGGAAGATCAAAATGAAATTTTGTTGGATCTAATTGATATGAATGTTTCACAGAGCATTGAAAAATATGGAACGATCATGAAAACGAATGAGAAAAAACATAAATAAAATGAATAAATATAGAGAAAGAAATTTGTAGAATAAGGGTTCTTCCTTTTCAAAATGATCAATGCTAATCGTTTCAATAGGTTAAGAGATTGATCATCTATAACCATGTCAACAAGGAAGTGATTGGTATTTTAATACACTAAATTATACTAGTTATTTATTCCTTTCAAGACAAAGACAAGCTCTTCCTCATTCTTCAAGCTATGCATCCCCTTATTGGATGTGTTATCTTTCTTGAGTTGTGCACCATTCACAGAAGATCCTCCTAGTTTAATGTGCAAGTGTCCCCACTTGCACCTCCTAGTTTAGGGTTGTTGCATTCCATTTGACCAATAGTTTGTGTTGCAAATATTGTCGTCATTGATGTCAAAAATTGGGGGAGACTATGGATGTCCAAGATAAATATTGCAAGATGGAGATTGTTGGAAATATAGTTTTTGGATATTTGATGCTCAGTTTGGATAACCTATCTTTGAAGGAATGTTTACCCTAGATACCTAGCTAAAATAGGAGCATGGGTTATATGGTTGGAAATATTACTCTAATACCTTTCCAAAAATATATGGAATTCCCTCTAACTCCTTAGGAATGATGAGGTATGAATTTTTTCATCGGACAACCCAACTAGAAAATTTAGGTCGGCTCAACCATTCTTGACAGGTCAACCATGAAAGTGAGGACAACAATACTATAAATACAAGATCGATGTGCACATTTGTAGAGTATCCAAGAAAGCGATCAAGTATGAGGTGCATAGAAGAGATCCAAGGTATGTTAAAGGAGTTGGGTGTCTTTTTTTGGATCTAAAGGTGTGCAAGAGAAGTCCGAGGTATTTTCTTTAGATTTTCTTGTTCTTAAGGTGCACTATGAAGGACTAAAGGTCTGTGATGCTGCAAAGTGTGTTATTTTAACGTTGTGATGTTGTAGTCTGGGATCATATTCTAGGAATGATGTTATGAGGCTCATTAAGGCATGAAGGCTAAATGTGACTAGGGTTTGAAGCTATGTCTAAAGTATGGAGCATGCATGTAGAGTCATAAGTAATCTGTGTATGCGGATATTATATTGGTATCTATATAGGACTTACTGAGTTGGTGCTCAGTTGAGGAGATTGGTGTCTCTAGTAGGTTGGTGCCTACACAATATCTTACTAAGTTGGTGCTCATTTGAGGAGATTGGTGTCTCCAGTAGTTTTGTGCCTACATCTTGTTGAGTTGGTGCTCAATTAAGGGGATTTGTGTCTCTAGAAAGTTGGTGCTTGCAAATGTTGTAATAGTATTTTGATGCCTACATGAATTATAAATATAGTTTTTATGGTTTTCTCCCGCTTGGGTTTCCATGTTAAACTCTATGCATTGTGATTTGAGTTTATAGTGGATTATTGTTTCTCAGCTAATGAATGGTTAAATAAATTAAAAGGTATCTTATATTGATTCACTCCCCCCCACCCCCTCATTATAATCATAAGTTCAACAATTAGAATCAGAGCTGGTTCCTTTAGAAACAATTTAACCATTGGAAGGCAGATCTTGAGCACATATGGATTGTAAGGAAGGTCTCCCTATAAACATAGCTCCTTTGTTCGATGGAACAAACTATGAATCATGGAGTATAAGAATGAATAAATATTTGAATCCCCTTGGGTTTGATATTTGGGAATCATTCACAACAAGTTAAACAAATGAAGATAGGAAGGAATCAAGTGAAAACAATCCAAAAGAAATATATGTCATCTTGAGTGGCCTATCAAATTCTGAGACTGTCATGGTAATGAAGTGTACATCAACTAAACAAACTTGGGATAAGTTACAAAAAAATTATGAAGAGATATCCAGTGATTGTTCCAATTGTGAATCAAAGACAAAAGAAGCACAAATTGTGAGAAAGATAAAAGGATGACCTGGAAAATACAAAGGTAAGCCACCCTTAAAATTCTTTAATTATGGTAGAATAGGACATTATGCTGCTAAGTGTCCGAATGCAAAAAGGGAATATACCGATGATGAAGAATAATCTATCTCCATAAACATGGAAACAAAGCCTACTGATGAAGAACATTAAGATAATCCGAAAGAAAAGATAGATTCAGAAGAAGAAGAAGATCTTGAAGCAGAATTCGTTAGTTCCCTAGAAGAAATAGACAAGATTAGGAAAAAGAATATAAAGCGAAAGGAGAAATTACATAAATATGAAGAGGATGATCATGATATTGAAGAAACAGACAAGACAATTATCATCCTAAAAACTCAACTATAAGAGGAAAAGAGGATAGACAAAGTGGTGAGAATCCAACTGAAAGAAAAGGAAGAAAATTGCAAGAAGCTAGAAGATGAAATTGTTTCCTTAAGAAAGGAACTAGAGAAAACAATTGATCAATTGAACAAAAGCTTGAATTCTGGAAAGAGTACCGAAATATTAAATGATATTCTTAGTTTCCAAAGGTCACAATTCATCAAGACATGTCTTGGCTATGCCAAAACACAAAAAAACCTCAAGGGAGATGCAAGAACTAAGGTTAGAAAACCATCAAAAAAGGAAAATGAAGAAAATCCTAAAAGCTATGCCAATATTCTCAAAGGCTCCATCAACAATGAAAGAAATAACAGGGAATGAAATGATAAATAGAAGAAACATTATTCTTCTCACAAGAATAACAAGAATGAGTTTAGAAGAGATGTTCCACCAAGAAATCATTTCACAAACCGGTACCAAAATCTCTTTCTTGGATATTGTTTTTCTTGTAATAATTTTGGTCATAATGTAATAGATTGTAGATATTATGCAATAAGTGATCATGTGAGAGATACAAATAGAGGTTCTTATAAGACCTCAAAGGATGACTATGTGAGCAACAAAACTAAAAGTTCTCATGGGTTTGCTAACAAAAACTACAATTCATTTGCCCCTCTACTTGATTACAATGTTGAATGTTATAAATGCAATAACTATGGGCACATAACATGTTATTGTAGAAGCAACATAGTAGGACATCCTAAACAAAACATGGAAGAATATTTTCTTTCCAAACATAAAGAAGAATACTCAAAGGTTTGGAAAAGGGAGCAAAAGTAAGAAACACGGAGATATGAAATTGTTTGTTATGAGAAAGGATATGATAATCTAGATGAAGATGGTAGGGAGATTCATTGTTTCGATTCTCACTCAAGACATGTACACCCCATTTCTAGAAAAGGTAGGGCTGGGACATTTCCTTGTGAAAATCAAAATTCAACTTTATAGTACTCTTTTGGACAAGACAAGTCATTTGATTGTTCCTAGTTAGAAAGGAATGTAAAGGAAGAAACAAATCCAAATAAAGTCAATACTAAATCTTCATCATGTTCAAAAGATCATTATCATGACCTTGGAGTGGAAGGTTTGATCAATAAAAAAAATCAAATAGAAGGATAAGTGTTGGATACTTATAACATAGACAACCTCGATAATGATCAATTAGAGATATACTTTTAAATTGCACATTGGAGTGCTTAAAGGGAAGAAAACGATCATGGGGAGCAACCCTTTGTCATTGATGTAAAAGGGGGGGCGATTTGAAGACACATGGAAATTTGAAAATAGAGGGAGTATCATAATTGACTAAGGGTTTCCATAAATGAAAAAAGGGGGGATGGTTGGGGTCATTGATGTCAAATGCAGGGGGAGACTACGAATGTCCAAGATAAATATTGTGAGATGGAGATTGTTGGAAATATCGTTTTGAATTTTTTATGCTCAGTTTGGATAGCATATATTTGAAGGAATTGTTACCCTAGATACCTATCTAAAATGTGAGTGTAGGTTATATGATTTTAAATATTATTCCAATACCTTTCCAATGGTATATGGCATTCCCTCTAACTCCTTAGGAATGAGGAGATATGAATTTTTCTGTCTAACAACCCAACCATAAAATTTAGGTCAGCTCAACTAGTCTTTATAGGCCGGCTCTAAAAGTGAGAACATAAATACTATAAATATAGGATATATGTGCTCATTTTTATAGTATTAAATAAAGAGATCAAGTCTGAGGTGCACAGAAGAGATTTGAGGTGCGGTAAAGGAGTTAGGGTGCCTTTTTGGGGATCTAAAGGTGTGCAAGAGAAGTCTGAGGGATTTTCTTGTTCTTAAGGTGCGTTATGAGTGACTGAAGATCTGTAATGCTACAAAGTGTGCTATTTAAATGTTGTGATGTTGCATCCTAGGATCATATTATGGAAATTATGCTATGAGGCTCGCCAGGGTATGAATATTAAACGTTACTAGGGTTTGAACCTATGTCTGAAGTGTGAAGAATGCAAGTGGAGTCATAAGTAATCTATGTATGAGGATCTTATGTTGGTATCTATACATGTCTTACTAATTTGGTGCTCATTTGAGGAGATTGGTGTCTCCAATAGCTTAGTTCCTACACCATATCTTACTAAGTTGGTGCTCATTTGAGGATATTGGTGTCTCTAGTAGGTTGGTGCCTACATCTTGTTGAGTTGGTGCTTAGTTAAGGGGATTGGTGTCTCCAACAAGTTGGTTCCTACATGAATTTATAAAGATAAGTTTTATGGTTTTCTCTTGATTGGGTTTCCATGTTAAACTCTATACATTGTGATTTGAGTTTATAAGTGATTATTGTTTCTCACCCAAATGAATGATTGATGAATGGTTAAATAAAGTAAAAAGTATTTTGTACTAATTCACCCCCTCTCAATTTAATAAGCATAAGTTCAACAGTTTGTTGGTTTTTCTATGAATAAGAATATATGAATTCTAGGTATGCTTGTCAATTGTCTTTTCATGTGTAAAAAATATGAAGACATGGAAGTGTGGAAGAAAGTTAGAATAGAGTGGTGGTCCCTGATGCTAAACACTAGTTCTAGAGATGAGATAGAAATTGATAATGCTAGGAACTAGAACTGTAGCAGATGGAAGGAACAAAATACCTACTAAAAAATCTAAAGGCATATATATATATATATATATATATATATATATATATATATATATATATATATATATATATATATATATATATATATATATATATATATATTGTAACTAGGGGAATCGGTAACAACGGTAGTATTGTACTTGTGTGACACGGGGTTGAATCCTTTTGGCTACCTTATAACCCCTAGGGAGAAGCACACAGCCCGCAAGCACGCCCTCCGAATAAATCAGGGTGAGAATCGAACATGAGACCTCATTTTACATAGTTCCTTCCATTTTGACTTGCCAATGGGTCTACACCCTACTTGAACTATCTAATGCATATATTAGTGTTCTCATTCTATCTTCTAATAGATAGAATTTTGAAATTGCTAGATATTTGTTGGGATATGAGTATGAGAAGGATACCTCCAATCTTCTTTGAAAAAAATGATCTATATTCTCTAAAATAGACACATATATATTTCATTTAAACGAGGTTGTCATCATAGGAAATGTGATGGAGGAAATGTGTTATTTTTGATAGGATAATGTAGCTTTGACTCACTGAATTTTTGATAGGATAATGTAGCTTTGACTCACTGAACTATGGAAATCATGTTCTCATTAGTAGTCACTTTCTTATTATTTCTGGGTTTTATTGCCATAAAAGTCCTCAAAACAGTGATGGATTTCTTAGAAAAGTACTCATTTGTTTTCTCATGATCATTGGATAGAAACACTATAGAATTGTGAGAAGACCATGTAAATTGCATGGAGTACCACATTTGACTACTACAAAAAGGTTGTTCTTGTGCCTATAAAGATGTTGATAAATGGTTTCAATGTTTGGTGGGAAAACCTTTATGCAGTTGGAAGGAGACATTGAATAATGTTGAGGGATATTATGATGTTATTGTATTATCAATTGTAATATCATTTTTTTTATGTTTACAAAATAGACAGATGTTACCCATGTATGTATATCTTTAACTTAATAGAAATAATTTTGTTCATCTTGTAGGATATGATGGTAAAATTTTCGTCTCTTCCCAATTGAAGCATTTGTTTCAAAATTTAATTTCTCTCCTATTATGGAGTTGACTACATTGATGTGAAATTCTAGTTGATGGGGCCACTACTTATATTTTCCAATAGTACTACCAACAAAAGGATGGAAGCTTGAGTATTATTCATAGTGCATATAGAGAGATGAAAGCTAAGCATACTCAAGTAATGTAAGAAAACCTGTATGATTTATACATAAAGATATAGATCAACCAATTAAAGAAGGAATCATACTTAATATAGTGATACATGGTGAATCATACTTAATAGAGTTATATGGAAAACATTGATTCTTATGAGCTTGGAATGGTGACCCCGGAAACTGACCTATGTAATATAACTTTAACTGGTGATCCGAACTACTTTTCTTAATTTGCTAACCCATAACTTCTAATAGAATTAGATTTGGGTTAGTTGTGCCATATTCCCACCAATGTATTGGTGAATTACATCGTCAGATTCCAAACCATAACCATATTTATTTTAATGAGATAAGCTTGATGTAGTTTCGTGTGCATATTATGCATGGTATAAGATAATGATCAATCCTTTTAATGTGCAAAAACTTTATGATCCCCAACTATTGGTGCAACAATAAACAAAGAGTGTGGAGTCTAGTCAACTTTGTGAATCGATTATAGATAGTACTCCACCTATAACAATTCAAAGAGTGTGGGGTGCCTTGGTCAAACTTTATGAATTCAATTATAGAGGATGACCACTCAAAGGATCTTGGAAGGGACGAAATTCATGTGAGGTGCCTTTTGGGACAACTACCCAAAGCGAATCTTTCTTAAAGTCCACGGTTTTCCTATTTGAGAGCTAGGAAGTTGAATGGATAGGGATCCTATGAGGCTTGGAATTTTGACATACACTAGGAAGTATTTTTTTTTGGCATTTTAGATATTTTTTTATATGAAACACATAAAGTTAGTTATATATAAATATTTGCATAGTTAATTGAGGATTACGATTTGTTAAATTAAATTCAATATTGATAAACATGGTTGAAAGTTGAATAGTTAGTGAAAAATAAGTTGATATGCAATAGTGCCCCTTAAACTCTAACCCTAAACCCTATGTTATTGAGATTTTCTATTATATATAAGTTTGTTTTGTATGTAATTTTTGGAATGTATAAGCCATTGTAGCATGCACACACGTTATATTCACTAGGAGAAGGAATGAATGGAGAATGGCCCATTATTGTAAATGGTTTCACGAGAATATCAATTTCTAGAAGTGATTTGTCTCATGAGGCTCATTGCATGCATGTTGAGCTTTGAACCATTTAYGAATAGTAAGGGATAAGAGGTCTGYAACAATGTCTCAATAGAAGAAKAAGACAGATCAATCCAATGGATTTACAGTCATGGTGCACTTTTATGACCTCCCTTAGTTGATCCATTAATCTACACCAACTTGATCTCCTATCCTTAGTAGGAGTTCGTGTCAGATGAGGAGGTCTTGTTCTTTTTCACTTGAGTTTGTGTAAAGTTAGATCTCAATAAAAGGATTCTTGATAGAATTATACTAGATTGAGAAGGTTCCTAATGGAATTAATAGGTACATTATAAGAGAAGTGTGTTGTGCTTTGAGTTTTGCAATAATCCAATCCATTTAATTGCTACTTCCTAAAGTTCAATGAAGGCATAATCTAGCTCTTGTTTGAAGGGGAAAATTGTCATCTTTGAGTGGAGCCTCAAGTCCCTCTCTGCCAATTTATACCTGTAAAAATAAAGAGAAAAAGACAATCAACACAACTATCCCTCGATAACCCTAATATAGCATGTCCCTACCAAGGAAGCAAAGCTCAAAATTCCCCAAAAACGATTCTCCCTGTGGAATCTCTTAACAAATTATGAATATTGTTGAGTATTCTCCCATTGCTTCCATGACATTATAATTCTACCCTTCAAGGAAGATAAAAAATAAATTTCGTTGGATCTAACTGATATGATTTTTTCATGGAGAATTGAAATAATGTGGAATGATCTTGAAAAAGAATGAGAGAAAACATAAATAAAAGGAATAAAGATAGAGAAATTTTTTTGTAGAATAAGGGTTCTTCCTTTTATATTTTATATGCAACTTCAATAGAAATTACGAAATGATCAATTCTAACCATGTCAATAGGTTAAGAGAGTGATCAGCTTTGACCATGTCAAGAGGGAAGTGATTGTTATTTTAATACATTAAAATGCTAGTTATTTATTCCTTTGAAGACTAATCCAAGCTCTTCCTCCTGTTGGACACAATGGTACGATATTGTCATTGATGTCAATAGGGTGCAAAATAATCTAGTATAAATTCAAAGCTCAGAAGGAAGAACATTAATCGAAGCTCAGAAGAGATGAAGAAAATGAGTTGTTCATTCTTATTTCGGGACAATCCAGAATCATTAGATCAAGGTGAAGTCATAGGTTGGGAAGGATTAAATCTCAATCGTTAGATCTGAAGCGGGAAATTCAGATGATCTCGCCAGGCATTAGATCAAGGAGGGACTTTAGATGAATTCTCAACTATCTAATTGAGTTTAGTGGAAGGACAGTGTAAGCCACAATATCCCAGAGTCTCGAACTAAAAGAAATCATGCAGATCGTTGATCTAAGATCTCCTCAAGAGAAACACGAGTCGTTGGATTAGGTGGTCAACTCCGACGTTGACCACTTTGGTGAAAAGGAGCCTAGAACATATAAGTTTACCTGAAGGCCGAAGCCCCAAATTCATGAACTGTTTTCAACCATTGATCTGGAGTGAAAATATTGGAGCCATCAGATCAAATTAAAGGAAATAACATGGTCAAATCTGATGCTGACCACTCCAGTGAAAAGGAGTCTAAAACAGGTAAGTTTACCTGAAGGTCGAATCACCGGAGTCACAAACTCCCATCGACTGTTAGATCAAGAAATCCCGTCAACCATTGATCTGGAGTGAAAAATGTCAGAGTGCGCTAAGAAAGAAAGTGGTCAACTCTGGCCTTGACCTACCCCGACGATAAACAACTCAGATGAACCAAGAACTCCTGAACGTAGGAGTTCCAGAATAAACAGAGGCCACAGGATTAAGACAGTTGAAAATCTACAGTGGTAGATCAATTTGGTACTTTGACAATAATCAAAGGATGGTATAAAATTTCCAAAACTCTTGAAGCCACAAAGTACCAAAGACATGAACTAAGACATGTGGAAAAATACGAATATGACACATGGCCCAATCAAATGGTGACAAGTGTCAAGGTCGATGTGGCACATAAGGACTGTAAAAGTCACAAATTAGGGTGACATGTGGCAGGCACTCAGCTAGTGCCACATCAATAGTGACGTCAACAAGCTACATCACTCCGGGAGTACATCCTTTGGGGATATGCAGTTTCTCCTACCAACAACTACCTGAAGTGTCGAAGGGCGAAGTCTCGAAGTGAACAAGAACCGCCCATCTCAAACGTGAAAATAAAACTTGATGTCAATCTTGATAAGTGATTAAGCACTCATTTGGCTTAGCGCTTAGTCACCGTCTATGGTCATATGGAATAGAGGTCCTGAAATTGCATCTGTGTGAATTTTAACATATAGATGATGAATGTTTCCTTTATCAGAAATAAACTTTGAACCAAACAGTATCTGGATTCTGTCCTGATTGATATTAAGTGATCAAATACATCAAATGCACTGGAAAGCTAATAAAAAATCTTAAATATGATCTATTGGAGAGTTGGAGACGTAACATAAGCTTAAGAATAAAACAAATAAGGCATGGGATCAAGTTAAAATAAATCGATCCAAACCTGTGATCGATTTATGAAAATCCCTCTTACTAAATTGAAAATATTTCACATTAATGTGTGAATAAACATAAAGGGATATATTAATTCTAATTTAAAATAAAAATTCTATTATTGTTAAATGAAGAGGTGAGATGTTCCGAACAAAGGGACACAATACTTCAATGATCACACTAGTTCGAATACTATATAAGAAAGAAAGAACGGTGAATAAAATGTGTGTCTGCAGTCCAGATCAGAAGATCAAAGCAAAAGTGGAGTCCAAGAAGAGGAAATGATGATACTTATGTAATGAGGGTGGAAGGGAGGAGCACAAAAGGATTCATATCCTTTACTAAGTAAAGTGTGAATTAAGGGAGTTGGTGCTTCCTAGGGTTGGTTCCCTAAAGACAAGGGAGTTGGTGCTTCCTAGGGTTGGTGCCCTAAAAACAAGGGAGTTGGTGCTTCCTAGGGTTGGTTCCCTAAAGAAGGGGATTTGTGTCTCCTAGAGTTGGTGCTCTAAAAAGTATTGGAGTCCTTCACTATTCTTTATAAAACCTTGTAATTCCTGTTAAATATATTTATATAATTGATTTTAAATACAAGTCCATTGTTGATCTATTGTGGCGATTAATAAAATAACAAAGTAATTGCTAATTGTTTAAAAAAGGGTAATACTGATTCACCCCCCCTCTCAGTATTTCCAACATTTGGTATCAGAGCCAGTTCCTTTAACACAATCTGATAACTAGAAGGTAGATTCTGAAAAATGGATCAACAAGAGGGAATGTCTTCCAACAAAGCACCATTTTTTAATGGAGGTGGTTATTCTCTCTGGAAAATAAGAATGAAAAGCTTCCTATTGGCTCTTGGTTTTGATGTTTGGAAATCTGTTGTAGATGGTTACACTACACCAACTACTTCACCCACAGATACTGCAGGAAAAAAGGTGTGTAATGACAACTCAATAGCAGTTAATGCCATTCTAGGAGGATTGAAAAATTCTATATGTGTGAAGGTAATGCATTGTAAGTTAGCGAAGGAAATATGTGACAAATTGGAGGTTGTATATGAAGGAGATAACAAAGTCAAGGAAGCCAAAATACAAACCTATAGAGTTCAATTTGAAAATTTGAAAATGAAAGAAGAAGAAAACATTGTTGAATACTTTCATAGGGTAGATGAGGTAGTTAACTCAATCAAAGCAGTAGGAGAAGAACTTACCGATAAACCTAATGTACAAAATATCTTAAGGTCTTTACCTATGAGATATGACACCAATATTTCCTCAATTGAAGATAGACCAGAACTTGACAAGCTCACAGTAGGTCAACTTCATGGAATTTTTACAGCATATGAGATGAGAACAGGGAACGAAAAAACATCAAAAGGAGAAACAATCTTTAAAGCATCTAAAACAAAGAAAAAACATGAACATATGTCTAATGAAGATCAGTCAGACATTTCATATGTAGAAGAGGAAAAATTTATAAAGAAACTCCAGAAAGGATTTGGAAGATATAAAGGAAAGTTACCCTTCAAATGTTTCAACTGTGGTAGAATCATACACTTTGCTAACACATGTTCCTATCCCAAGCAATAGGATAATGATGATGAAGAAGCCCACAACAAGAAAAACCAATACAAGAAGAAATTTCATAAGAAAAAGAAAAACTTCTACTCCAAAGAAGACAACAGCTCTTCAGACATAAGTGAGGATGAAGATTCAGAGCTTCTATTTATGGGAATAAACACTCAAAATAATAATATAAATAATGTAGAAAACTATAAAAGTGAAGGTGACGTAGATCTAGAAGTTGAACTGGTTAGTGCTCTGGAGGATCTAAGAAAGTATAAAAAAAGAAAAATATACTTAGGGCACAACTTCAAGAATTTGAAGAATCACATCAATCAAGAGAAGTAGATGCATCAATAACTATCAAATAATTAGAGCAGATCATCAATAATTTAAATTCCCAACTCCTAGAAGATAATAGAATTGAAGAAGTCATTTTAAAACAACTCAATGATAGAAAACAAGTATGCGAGAATCTAGAAGCTGAGATTGAGTTGCTAAAAGGTGCACTTGAAAAAGAAAAGAAGGGATCAAAATTTGAAAATAGTTCAAATATTTTGGATGAAATTCTTAGTAGTTAGAGGTCACCAAATAAAAAAATTGGTTTGGGATACACCCAAGACTCAACTTCTACATCACAAGGATCTTTCAAAAGACCAGTCAGTTATGCAATGCTCTTAAAAACCCCTTAAGAAGAAAAGATGATAAGGAAAAGATGATTCCATTGGAGACCATCCCAAATAAACGAAAATAAACATCCCCTACTAAAGAAAAAGAGGACCAGAAGAACACAATCACTAGAAGAAATACCTCTAACAGATATCAATATATCTTCCTTCTATATTGTTATTCCTACAATAATTTTGGACACAAAGCAGTACATTGTAAATCCTATAGAAGGCACAATCCAAAAATTGTCCAAATAAGTCAACAATTCAATAGATATAAAATAAACTATAATTCGGTCTCTCCATCACAATATTACAATATGGAATGCCTCAAATGTAATAACTATGGACATAAAGCCAGTGAATGTATATTTTCAAAGCATGTCAAAGAGAAAAATATTCCCAACAATAAAAAAGTATGGAAGAAAAAGAAAGTAGAGAAAATAGAGTGTAAATTAGCCCTATATGCCAAAAACAAAGGATGTCAGTGGTATATAGACAATGGATTTTATAAACAAATGACTRGAGATCAACACAAATTTCTCAATTTAACAAAGAAAGAAAAAAAGAAAATTCACCTTTGGAGATAATGTGTCAGCCAATATACTTGGAAAAGGAACTGTTAGCCTAGGGAATAACAAGGCCAAAGAAGAAAATGTACTTTTAGTAGAAAATATTAATCCTAATCTCCTAAGTGTAAGTCAAACATGTGATCAAAGTCACATACTTACCTTTGATTCTCATAAATGTGAGATAAGAAGAGAAGATACAGGGAAGCTAGTGGCGGTTGCACCAAGAACATCCAACAATGTGTACATCCTTAACATGGAAGGAGAAGAAATATGTTGTTTTGGTCAAGAAGATGAAAGTTGGCTATGGCATAAAAGGTTGGGACATATAAGCTTTGAAAACTTAATCAAAGTCAATAAGAAGGAGGTAGTAAGGGATCTTCCAAAGATTACAAAGCCTTTAAATCCTATTTGTAAACATTGCCAAATAGGGAAGCAAACAAGAGTTAGGTTCAAAACAAAAGAGAATTCCACAACAAAACCATTATAACTTATTCACACATATCTATGTGGACCTACTAGAACTAAAATTACTTACGATGAACATTATTTTATGTTGATCATTGATGATTACACAATATTGACCTGGGTATACTTTCTAAAAGAAAAATCAGAATCATTTGAGAAGTTTAAAACATACAAAGCCCTTGTAGAGAATGAAACAGATCTCAAAATTAAATGTCTAAAATCATACAATAGAGGAGAATTCACCTCTAAAAAGTTCATTCAATTATGTGAAAATCATGGTATCAAAAGACAGTTTTCAGCTCCCAGGACTCCTCATCAAAATTGAGTGGTAGAAAGGAAAAACAAAATAGTTCAAGAAGTTGCAAGAACCATGCTAAATGAAGCCAAGATTATACAAATATTCTAGAGAGATGTGATGGGTGTTCTATATGCACTAGAAACACACTAAAAACCATCAATTAAATTGTCAACCCAGGGTAAGTAAACTTAGAGTTGTAGTAATATATATGCCAAGGTAGAAGGATTGGAGGTAGTATAGTCTAACTAAGGAAGTGGCTATCTAAGGGATAATCTATTCAAGCAAAGACTATTAATGAGCAGACCCTACTAAGAAACTCAAACTATGTACCCTAAGTAACCTTTGAACAAATGATCGATGGATAGTTCTAAGAAAGCAATTAAAAACCCTACTTAAAGCAAACTAACTTAATCATAACAATAAGCCAAAGAAAACTATCTACCTAGTAAGTAATAACAATGTCAAAACTACTTGTAATTAACCTTCTAAAATTCAATAAGCAACTATCCTATGGAAGCGCTACACCACAAATCACTTTTCCTCTCACATGAAGCCTTCATGCCTCCTAACCAACACCCCATATACATAGTCGAAACCAAGGATTTTATCCCATTAGGGCATATCAACTGGTTCAACAACCCTATCCCTGCCCCTAATGCTTTTGAAGAAGGAAATATGGCCAACATTTCCCCCACCATCAAAATCGATATTTCCATAAAAAATGGAGTTGTCGAGGAAATCACTATTGGCACTGCATGCACTCCTGAAGAAATTACTGCCTACAAAGATCTCTTCCAAAAATACCGGGACATTTTTTCCTTGTCATACACGGAGATGCCCGACCTTGACCCCTCTATCGTCGAA
>SNQJ01S0076274.1:48196-72656 GCA_010110895.2 Picea sitchensis
AGTGTTTCATGGCATGGATACAGTCGTGAAATAATGTGGGATAGAAAGTAGCCTGCTCGAATGATTTTCTGGGCAGTGAACATCCTTGAGAGGTGGCCTCCGTAAGCGCTGCTATGGAAATCATTCAATACTCTATCGGCTTCGTCGATGGTCAAACATCGACAAAGTATGGTGTCGAACCCTCGTCAATATAAGATATTACCGATAAGGAGGTAGTGGGGGGGCTGGTTGCGAATACGTCGACGATCATCCTGGGAAAGATGGTTTCCAAATTTCTGTGTTCGGAGGTAGACGAGGAGATCTCCGTACCAAGGATCATCCGAGGGTATGTAAAAGAGATGTTCATCAGGGAAGTATATATTGATGGGAGAAATGGTAGTATCAGAGTGAAAGGTCATAATGAGTTCGACGAGGACGAGGGATTTCTTTCTCTTGGGTGTTGAAAATTTGATGTCGTACTCTTGAAGGATGATGATCCATCAGGAAAATTTACCATTAATTTTTCGGTGACTGAGCAAGTATTGCATGGGGTTGGAATCTACTACAACTTTGGTAGTGCGAAGTAGGATGTAATGGCGCAATTTCTGGACTGCGAGGACAACTGAAAGGGTGAGTTTTTCTTCATGATTGTACTTCAAGAGTGGCCCTGAAATATTTTTACTAATGTAGTAAATGACATGATCATAGTCGTCATCTCCTAATTGGACGATAACTCATGCTACTAAGACGACTGAGGCCAATAAGTAGAGGATATAGTCGTGGTCATAGTTGGGTGGACTAATCAACTGGGTGTTGGAGAGTTCCTCTTTTAAATCATCAAAAGCAGTTTGGGCATGTTCATCCCATTGGAATGGAATATCATGGAGCAATAAGCGAAGGAAACCGTGTGCACGAGTGGCGTAATCGGGGACAAAGTGGCATAGAAAGTTATCTTTGCCTTATAGGCTTTGGAGTTGGTGTAAATTCTGAGGTGGAGGAATTTTGGTGTTGGCTTGGACCTTGAGGGGTTCGACAATGATGCTGCATTGGGAAACGATGAACCCAAGGAGGCATCCAGATGTGATGCAAAATACACACTTGAGGGGGTTCAAGCGTATATTGTACTGACGACATCTGTGAAAGACGACGCGTAAGTCATCTAGATGTTGAGTGTGTTTCTTGGATCGAGCGGTGAGATCATCCAAGTAGGCGAGGATGATTTGAGCCAGACCATGAAAAATGTATGTCATGGTCGGTTGGAATGTTGCACTGACATTCTTGAGGCCAAAAGGCATGACATGATATGCGAAAGTAACCCATGGGGTAGTAAATGTGGTTTTGTATTGATCGACTGGGTGAATTTGGATCTGGTTGTAGCTAGAAAAACCTTCCATGAAGGAAAAATCCTCATGGTCGACACAATCATCGATAATTTGGTCGATAAAAGGAGTGGGAAAATTGTCTTTGGGATAGGCGTTATTGAGATCCCAAAAGTCAGTGCAGATGCGAATAGTGCCCTGTTTTTTGTTGACAGGGATAGGGTTGGAGACCCATGACGTATATGTGATGGGGTATATGAACCCTGTAGTGCGTAATTTGTCAGTCTTAGCTTTGATGGCTGCTTCTTTGGATGGGTGTGATGGGCGTTTCTTTTGTCGTACAGGGGTGATATCAGGCCATGTGTCTATATGATGTTCGACAATAGAGGGATCGAGGTCGGGCATCTCTGTGTATGACCAAGAAAAAATGTCTCGGTATTCCTGGAAGAGAGATTTGTAGGCTATGATTTCTTCAGGAGAGCATGTGGCGCCAATGGAGATTTCCTCTATGATTCCATGTTTGATGGAAATATTGATTTTGATAGTTGGGGAAATGTTGGCCATGTTGCCTTCTTCAAAAGCATCGGGGTAATGGATAGGGTTATTGAACCAATATATATGCCATGATGGTAGAAAATATTTGGTTTTGATTGCGTATACAAAGTTTTGGTTAGGAGGCATAAATGCTTCCTAGGAAAGAAAGAGTGATTTGTGATGGAGTATATCCCATGGGAAATTGGGGGTAGTTAATTCCTCGAGGATGTCTTCGTCGCAGTGGAACTGTCAAGAATATAGGGGATCGAGGGGAGTAACATTGGTGACTGGAACCTTGTGGGTGTCTTCTGGTGGTAAATATTTAGGGGGGGTGATGGAAATGGGTTGCTATGGTTCGCTCGACATAAACCAAATATCAATATATTGTGGGTTGAAAATGGTAGCTGGGTGTAAAATTTCCGTGGGAAAATGAACTGGAGAATTGGGTGGATTTGGGGGAAAATCCTCATATAGGCTATCCATGAACCATGGAGGAGTAGGGGGTGTCTCAGGATCAGGAGAGAGGATATGAACAACATTAGGGGATGGAAGAGGGGAAATCTCTGGTACCTATGGCAATGAGGTAGGTGTAGGATTTTGAATAAGGGTCATTTGGTGACGCCTGTATTCAAGGATTGTAGGACATTGGTATGTGAAATTATCCAGGGATTCACAGAGAGAGAAAGGGAATATCATTCATTTGTTAACTGAAGTCGTGACATAGTGGATGTCCGTGATAGGAGTAGTTGATGATGTGGATGGGGGAGACTCTTTCTGAAAGCTCTGGCGTACTATCGTTAGTGTTTGTCGAAATTGAGGTAGTGCGGGGAAATGGTGGGTGTAATGGCCATACTCTGAGAAGATGACACAGGTAAATTTGGTTCGCAGTCCTGTGGTACTGGTGGTTGGAGATGTGGTGGTAGTACTTGGTGCGTTGGGTGGCGTGACGAGCGGTGTGGTTTCTTGAGGAAGTCAGATTAAATCGCGTAACTCGGGGAGAGAGGGACATCGATTGGTGGGGTGTCCTTATTTCTCCCATACTTCAAAAGGAAGTTGAACTCGGGGGGAAGTGTAGCAGTGGGATCTCTCTTCTTCCTTCTGCCCCCAACTATAGTGGTGGTGCTTGCGAGTGGGGGTGAGGGTGGTGCAGTGGGAGTGAGGAATAGTATCTGCATTGGCATACCTTCAATTTGGGAAGGAAGGGATGGTTGAGGGACCATATCAGGTGGATGTAGATACCATACTGGAATTTCTAGCACCATATTGGGAAGGGTAAGAGTTGTGGCTACCTGGAAATCTTGTACGTGCGGTGGGGGGTAAAATAAGGGGATTTGAGTAATGGCTTGGGGGGTTGTCTCCCAAACTGGGATGTGGCCTTTGGGGAGGGTGAAATCAAGAATAGGTGTAGCTGAAGAATTATCAAAGGAATCTTGAGGGAGGAGCTCTGTGACTAGTGGGATGTCAGATAGTAAGGAATCCTCTGTGGGAGGAAGGGTATCTCCGGTTTTTGTTCCGTTGGATGAGATTACACATACTTGAGTTGAGGGATGGATGAGTGGGGGTGCTCTGTGAAATGTCCCTAGAAAGGATGGATCTTTGAAGATGTCGGGGCCCATCTCAATGAGTGGGTAGACATTGGGATTAGTGTGGAAAAAAGGTAAAATGTTATCGATGTTGGAGGAAGGGTTGGGCTCGTAATGTGACACTTGGTCGATGGTGAGGATATTCCTATTGTGGGGGACCATCATCGTGTGAAACACAGAAGAGGCCACATCTTTCATAACGTACATGTAGCTATGTCTGAACAAGATGTTGTAATCGAGCATGGCATCGATAAATTCAATGTCAATGAGGATAATCTTTCCCTTGAGTTCAATGGTGACATTTTGAAAGAGCCCTTTAGGAGAGGATGGTTGTCCATCGTAAGATCTCGGAGTAATGGCGGATGGTATGAGCTCGGGGGAGAAAATTTTCTACCATACAGTTTTGGACATGATGCATGTGGATGAACCTTCATCATTGATGCATCGATGAACTATGATGTTCTGGATTTTAACTAGTATTTGGAAAGCTACCAAATTGGGGAGACAAGGTTCCCCACTATCAAGATCAAATGTGATGAGTCAAGTATCAGCAGGGTCGAATGCCCCTAGGGTGGAAAGTAATGACTTCTGATGAGTAGGATAGGTTTTAAGGACTTCTAAAACTGACATGGCAGTAGGATATTGTGCCAATTCATCGACCATACTATAATTGTGTGTCACCCTAGCCCGAGGGTTGTTGAAATTCTGTCGCAATCGGATGTGAGGAATACGAAGGGGTGTTTCAGTATTAGGGCGTGGAATTATAAAAGGTGGTCCATTTGTGACTAGGGTTTCTTTTGAGGTAGTGGGAGTAGAGTCAGGGGGTGTTTTGTATTGACGACTCCACATTTGTAGTTGAACCTCTTCCTCGCTAGTGAGGAGGATGGTGCAATCTGCAAGAGTTCCAGGGTTTGGATACGGTCCCATATGTGGTGGGGCAGGATGCATGTCCTATTGGGTGTTCATCACCCCTTGGTGTGGAATGGGGTTTTTCAACATGACTGGGGGTGGTTGTTGCACATATTGTTGAGGGGCCTGCGGCAGGGCAAGTGGTTCTAGGGGACATGGTCCATTTCCAGATTCTTTCATTCGTTTAAAGTCAACAATTTGAGGGAAATTGGGAGTATAATGGCCATACTCATCGCAAAGGGAACAAGGGAAGTTTGTTCGCATATTGTTGTTATTCTTCCCTTGGCGTTAATTGTTATTTCCCCCTTGGGGGTTATGGTTCCCCTGATTCTGGTTTCCCCCAGAAGGTTGGTTCTGATGGGGGTGATTCCCTCCTGGTCCTGGATTATTATCGTTTCAGTTTTTTCCTTTATTTGTGGCATTATTCGACTGATGGGTTGGATTTGTCGTATTCATTTTTTCGAATATTTGATATTGTTGAATGGGAGAAGGCTGAAAAAAATTAAATCCAGCATGTCGGTGTCCTTTTGGTGGAGCCATGGGCTGTGGAGGGCCAAGAAATGGAAAGTACAAATTATTTTGTGGCAATGATCCGTAGGGTACATAGGAAGGTGTAGCGCTTTCACTAGTGCTTAGGCTATAAGATGAGGCATAGGGGGTACCATAACTTGGTTGGAAAAATGGGCACATTGTGGGTGTTGGCGGGGGTCCACTTATGGGTGGAGGAAGGGAAATAGGGTATGGTTGTTGATAAGGGGGAGGAGTATAATAAGGGGGTCCTCCATATACCTACGGATAATGAGGTGTTCCATACATAGGTGGTGGTTGGGGGTGTGGATTGTGGTGTGTTGTGGTACCAATAAATCCATCCACTGAGTAGGACATCCCAGGTTTTTCCTGGTTGAATGGTACGAGTCTGGGGAGGTCAGGTAGTATTGTGTATAAGTATCCTGACTGTGAATAGGTGAGATCATATTGTTGAGCCTTGTTGATGGCTTCTTATTTGGATTGGGGGAAGGTGGAAGCCACATCTTTGCCGAAGAGGGAGACAAGTGATTTAAGAAACCAATTAAGGAATTGTTGTTTGGTGGTTTTTGCTTTGCATAAACTACATTGTCGACGCCATTCGTGAATGTGGTCAACGATATGTGTGGCTCAGGTTCATTTAAAATCGGAGAGTAGTTCGAGACCATTGTCATGGAGAATTGGTAATTGAAAGAAGGTAAAAAATTCTTTGTCCAAAGATTCAAAAGTCGAATGGGACCTTGTTTTGTCTACATACCACTTGGCTGGTGGGCCAGTGAGTGTGCGTTGAAATAACCTTAATCGAGCGGAGTCATCCATGATGTTGTTGGAAGAACACCATAAGTGGAAGGTCATTACATGGTTGGTAGGGTCGTCTCCTTCCTTTCCTTCAAACTTGGGGATGTCTGAAGGTAGTTTGGTGGGAATTGCAGGCCATGTGGGGTCATGCAATATAGAATCATTGGTGAGTTTTCTCAGATCCAGTATGTTGAGAGAAGCCAAGTATGGCATATAAAGTGGCAACGAAGGATTATTTCCAGCCATTGTGTGAGTGTTTTGTGTACCTGACCCTTGAGGGGGGTTAGGTGGGGTTATACTTCCTCCTTGGGAAGAAGTTTCCCCCCCGCTTCCATGTAAATGAGAGCGAGTGAACGGTTGACCTTGGGAAGTGGACCCAAGAAAATTTGATCCCAAGACAGTAGCACTCACAGGGGTGTGAGAAGGGGTAGTCAATGAGTTGGGAAGACTAGGAACTCCTCCTCGAATGGGAGGGATATTTTTCAAGCATTGGGAATGACAGGGGTTTTGTGGGTCCCCTATGATGTCCGACTAGCAAAATGAATGTGTGCAACTGGTGATGAGAGTAATAAATGAACAAGAGACTTTGTATTACTTGGACCTTCACTATATATTTCCTAATCATTTTTAATCAAAAGAGAATCATACATAAATCAATGGATAAAAACACATACATGTGGGTAGGTAGATTCTCTCTACGTGGGAGAACAAAGAATACAAATGCTCATGTCCTAAAAGACGTAATGTCATTCCTCTCAAAATAGAACTAGACCTTCTAATAGCACTCAATAGTGGGGTCTGAAGCCACCAGAAGAGGAACTAGTGAAGGATGAAACAATCAGTTATAATGAGAATTAGAGGGGGCATATCCGGAAAGAACTAGCGATATTTCCCAATATCCACAAAAAATCCAATCAAGGTGCAATTTTAGCCCACAATTGCCAACTGGGTAGATTTCCTAAAATTTGGTCACTAGGTACCTCAGTCAAAGTGTGACATTTAGATTTTTGGCCTCAGAAATGGGTCACAGGTTGGATCGCATCCAAGAGATGGGTGCCTCAAGGGGGGACGCACAGAACAACCATACCTCGATCTTTGACCCTTCACGGGTATCTCCCTACCTTATGGTGTTAGGAAAACTTGACTTGGGGGATTTTAAAGTTCCCTATTTGACAACTTCTACTGTTTGAAGATGTGAGAACTAGATAATGAGGAGTTATTTGGATGCCTATCCCCGAGATCCTACCTAGACTAAAAAAATTCTTTTGGCACCTCCTGTGGAGGAAAAATTAGTGAGTTTTTAGAAAAATTTTAGATGTAGTTGTTTGAGAGATTGGGGGTGTGAACCAATCTCGTTGAAATTAAGTGGGAGTGGATAGTTTCATCAAGAAAAGGGTGGGCCGTTTCAGAATCCCTTTGGAGGAAACCTACTTCAACCTCCATGACTCTAGATGAAACTATGTGAGTGAGTAGTGAATTTGTTTGTGAACAAGTGAAAGTGTGCCAAATTTTTAATAAGTTAGGTGTCACCTTGTTGCATGTGGAGAGGGAATCTAAGTGTGGTGCATATTAATTTTTTCATAGAATCAAGATTAAGAAGGCCATGGGCCTTCAACATATAACAAAAATCCTTACAATGTGTGAATTTTTGGACAGATGTGCGGGTCGCAAAGTAGACAGAGGCACATGTGGCGCCAATGTGCAAATAAAAAATGACCTGTTGACAGAGGTACACAAAATGTGCTGAGAAACACAATGAGTTTGGCGCACGTGCTCGGAAGATGCCCCTGTGGGTTAAAAAACCTGTGCACTCTCTATTACATGGTCGGGAAGAAAATTTAGGATGAAATTCTCTTAGCTCAGCTTAGAATTTAGCTTTTTGCAGGTAGGGTTGGGTCGGTTATGGTTCCTGCAAGTTAAATAAACCAAAAAGAAGTTCTCAAACAACCCAAATGGGGAGGAAATTGATACCTATCCCCAATACGGTCTCCAATCTGTTGTATCCTTTTCGTCACCTAAGTGAGCAAAAGAAGGACACTTACAAGTCCAATTGGGTTATCTAGATAGGACATAAATGAATGCAAGAGTTAGAAACATCAAGCACAATAAAAACATAAACAACTATTCTAAAACAATTAAAGAAATTAAACTAATGTGCATAAGAGAAATATAACAAAAGAAAGATCGATATTCATGCCACCAATGGATAGATTGTATTAGTGGGAAAACACCAAATAGAAAGGGAGACTTATGGGTACCCTCTTCCTCAAAGGGAGGGTTCTTGAACCCCCATTGATTGAGCTCTTCTTACAAATAACAAACTAAAAGGAAATGGTGAAGAAATCCAAAGCTCATTCACTCAAGAGGTGATGTGAATGGCTCAATTAAATGATGCTTATATGCTTCAATGAGGAAAGAGGTTCCTTGCAGGAGAATAGAGGCAGCATAACAATACAAATATATTCTTGGAAATGTAGTGCACCCATGGACTCTTTTTATAGAAAATATTTGAGGCATTATCCAACCTGTCTTTAGTGTGAACAAGGGGCCCTTTAGGGCACCTCTAGGTCTTTGACCAGCCCCCCACTCAGATTCAACTCAGATTTGGGGGTCAAATCGACTTGGGAGATGAACTAGAAGTGGGTGGGAAGCCGAGCAGAATCATTAATGCATTGTTCTGAAGTGTGCGTGGCTTTTTGCATCCACGGTTGTGCATCGGGTGCATGTGCGCTTTTCCGGAGTTTTTGACTCGCACATGTGCAGACGCTTCCTTTGCATTCTGAGCGCATGTTGATTTTATAACCAGTTGTATAGTTTTATCCCCTTTGGAAATGCATTTTTTGGGCCATGGATGAACTAATAGTTGTTTGGAGATGCTGGATTCCTGTAACCATTTACGGATGAAATTTCAGTGATAACACCTCTTTCTCCCTGTCTTTTCTTGGATTCTTCTTTGCATTTTCTTGTTTTCCTTGAATGGTTGATTGATTGTCGAATCCTTGATTGATTTATTGTTAGAACAATTTATCTTCTACTTGTTTTCTTTCAATTTTCATTACTTTGAGTATATGCTTTGTTTGAATCCCTTTTTGCTTCATGTCTTTTGCTTAATGGAGTAGTGCATCATTTCTTGAGGATTTTGATATTGATGAGTTTAATAAAATTTTGGGACATTGTGCATCTGGGAATGATAACTCTTTTCTCATTCTCGTAATATAGCTTTCATTGAAGTGAAATATTTGCATTCTTGTTTATTTTCATTGTTTAGAGTCGGTCAAAACATCATTTAGTCCATGCCATTTTCCTCTTGAGTAAATAACAACCTTAAAAATCAAGCGGTAAACTAAAATGTATCCTACATGTTTACATTTTCTGGTAGAAAACCTACATCATCTTAGGCTGTAGGGCTTTGGAATAGGTTGAAAATATAACTTTCCAAATCTATAAACAAACATAGAATCTTGTGCTAGCAAGCAGTAAATCCATTTATTACATTTTGTCCTCGGAAGCCCTTCTGACACAAGGGTCAATCACAAGGTCGCATTAGGGCCGACAAAGTTATTCACCCTGCTTTGTTGGTCTTAGTGTGGAGATTGCGCATATTATTAGGGGTCACTTGAGAAGAAAATCATGTGCGGATCTTCTCGAGGTGATTTCGGGCTTAGATACCCTATCATTTCACGTTGATCAGACTATCGACTGCTTCCCCATGCATCATTGTCATAATTGGTAACCTTAGTAGCCTATATCTTTAGGTTATTTACACGAGGTGACTATAGAGGGGAAAGTCTTCATGGTACCTGGAATCAACATTGGCCAAACTCACTAGGGCTCCTTGGAGGGTATACCCATGATTATGTGTGGGAGCTTGCACTAGGGTGTAAGTCTGTTAAGCAGGTCATCAACGTAACTTTTCCACCCTCTCTATATCAAACCCTTCTTATATTGTTCTCGTAATGTTGGATTTCATCACAACATATGCGTTCATTGTGAGAAGGTTTTGTTTTTTTTCTTGATTCCTATATTTTTAGCGTGTGTTGTTTATTTTCCCTAGCAGACTCTAGGTTGGATATTTGCTTGTGGTGTCAATTCCCAAAAATACCAATGGAGCAACCCCTACTCTAGGGGAACCTTTTGTTTTTCCTTCTTACGATAACTTTGGTCCTCCTTATATCGCTACTTTGAGCATTCCAGGTCTCACAATTGGGTTACTGGTATGGTTTTTTTCCACTCCAGTAATATCAAATGCACCTAGTGCTTCAGATGTAAGCACACCACCCACACATCAACCTCATGTCGATGTTTCTCCTTATTCACATGTTAATTCTCCTTCCCTTTCTCCTTCTTTGTCTAGTGAAATCTCTAAAGCAAGTAGCCAGGTTGATAAGAATAAGAAGAAACAAAAAGAGTAGAAGAAGAATAAACTGAAAAGGACCAAGCTTCCAACCACATCAAATGTTGGATCCAAGCAACCAACTAGTGTTAATCGTACTAGGAGTGTTGATGAGGTCGATAAGATTACAATGAAGAATCTAAAACCCAAATTCCCTTGTAGTCTTTGTATGGGTGACCACTTTCTTAGGGATTTCCCTGGTCTTCCCAAGGTCTTAGAAATGTGGTCTTCCACATCATCGGCCCCTACTGGATATGTTGGTGACACCCCGTCAAATACTGACGTTAAGGTTGGTAAGAAGAAAAGAACTGTCAAATTTCCTTGCATGTTATGTGAAGGTGATCATTACTCTCACCCTTGTCCTCGTATGGACGAGGCTTCTTCTCTTTTGGAAAAGCTTCAACTTCCAACTGGTTATCGAAATATTTCTCCCAAACCATCGTTAATTGATGGACTGGTCAATTTGGTTCCATCTCCGGTCAGTCTGTTTGATCAGGTGGTCAATCTAGTTTCATCCTTGGTTGAACCACTAACCAAAGTAGTTGATCCAATTCCATCATCGATCAACCCTGCTCTTCATATGAAAAGTGAAACCCAAGTGACTGATCTAGTCCCGTCATCGGTTAGTCCCACCCTTCATCTATAGAATGCCAAAGTGATCAATTTGGTTTTGTTATCGGTCGATCCCACTCCTCCTTTAAAGAGTGCCAAAGTGGTCGATCTGGTTCCACCTTCAGTCAATCCCAATCCTCCTTTGAAGAATGCAACCAAAGTGCTTGATCCGGTTCCACCACCAGTTGATCCCACTCCTCATTCAAAGAGTGAGGATGTTGTTCAAGTCTACCTCGTTAATATTGATTCACCCAGACAAGGGGGCACTTTTTTCTTTCTGATGGCACCCCCTTCAAGCAATCATATGATTTCTATTGATTGGAATCATTTGATAGAACCTTGTCTTCCTTCTTACGTGCCTTTCCAAATCACCATGCAGGTTTGTTATAGGAATATTCCTAACACTGCAATAGATGAAGGTGCTTTTCTTAACATCTTATCCGTGAATGCTTGGAAAGATTTTGGTTCCCCGCAGATTGCGCCCCTGACTCAGAATATCTTGACCTTTGACAGAAGAGCTAGTCGACCTTTAGGGATCCTTCCTTAGTTTCAAGTTACTTTGGGAGGAAAAATGGTCTACGTTGATGCAATGGTAGTTTACGACCCTTTGGACTTTAACCTACTCCTCGGGAGAGACTATGTTTATGCTATGAGAGATTTTGTGTCCACTTTTTTTCGAGTGATATGCTTCCCTCACAATGGAAACATAGCAATGATCGACCAACTTTCATTCATTGACCCTCATCCGATGATCAACCATCCACCTTCCCTGAATAGTCCATACATGTCAGGGATGTTTGCCCCGCCACAGGTCAATTATGTAACGACCTGCCCCATGCATTCAACCCTACCTGAGAGGAAATCTCTCCCTTCTCTTGACTTAGATCCGGTAGTTGAAATGTTCATCTCTTCGATAGGGATAGTAGAGCCATATCTCCCTACCCTTATCGAGTTCATCGACATGTATTCCATCCAGAGTGCTTTTCTTCCATTTGGTGAAGATCTCTTGGAAGCCATGATTGATGTTTGTCCCTTGACATGTATTCCTTTCAGAGCATTTTCCCCTTGGAAGCCATGATCAATGAGAGGTCATGACCATAGTTTTCCTCTCTGTAGAAATATTGTTAAAAAATGAAACAAAAATATGGGGATTGAACCAAGAGCCATGAGCATGGTTTTCCTCTCTGTAGAAAGATCGTTAAAAAATGAAACAAAAATCTGGGGATTGAACACAGAGCCATGAGAATAGTTTTTCTTCTCTATGGAAAGATCATTAAAAAATTAAACAGAGGTCATGAGCATAGTTTTCCTCTATGTATAAATCTCATTAAAAAATGAAACAAAAGCTACAAGCATAGTTTTGCTTCTCTGTGGAAAGCGCGTTAAAAAATGAAACAGAGGTCCTAAACATAGTTCTTTCCTATTCCAAGCTTGTTAAAAAATGAAAAAATCACCTCTCCCTTCAATTCAAGTCTTTCTTTAGATCTCGTAGATATCGAGTCGAGTCTTTTTCTAGATCTTGTAGATGTCGATTCGAGTCTTTCGTTAGGTATCGTATTTGAACCTTCCTTTCATCCACCCTTATCCTTTTTCTCCATCTAGTACAAAAATTGGTGACAAACTCAAAGTCGGTGAATGAAATGAATCTTGGGGGGGCATGTCTCCAACCTTTTATTATCATTCTGGAGTTAAGCCGCTAGATTTCAAGCTAGGGGCAGAGTACCAACCATCCATGGGTATCCCTACCTTTGGAAATCACGTTGGGAATTTATAAGAATAAGTTTAATTTTGTTTCAAGCTTGTGTAAAAATGAAACCAATACTGAGCTTAGTCTTTGTTCTTTCTCGTGCTCGTAAAAAACATGAGAATTTAATCGAGTAGAATTTTATCACTTTTTCGGACTCGTAAAGGTTATACGAAAAAGGAACCCCTGGAGTCTCCTTTAAGATCTTTTTAGGCGCTCTAAATATGAAAAGATTGTCGAGTGATATTGTTTTCTTTCAAACTCGTTAAAAGGTTTGAAAGGGTGTCTTTCAAGTGGTAGTTTATCTCTTTTTTGGCCTCATGAGACTAAAATTACAAAGAAGTACAACCCTGGAGTCGCCTTTAAGTTCTTTTCAGACTCTCTAAGCATGAAAAAAAACCGAGTTTTCCTTCTTTGGAATCTCTAAACTACACATTGAAGGACCCATATGGGAATGATCCCTTACTTCTTCCAGTTCGGTAAACAAAGGAAGAGGAAATTACCGAAGGTGAGTTATATCGAGCATGTGTTACCCTCCTAGAGATCATTAAATTAAAAAGAGGTACTCATCTATCTGGATGGGGGTGGAGATTGAAGGAAGTGGGTCAAGTTTTTGAGAATCCTTTATGGAAGCTATTTTTTCCCTTGAACATGGAACCTTTTTGCATCCTGTCTTACAGTTGGGTAATCTTCTTGTCTCTGAGTCATGTTAATTCCATGTGTCACCATACTTTTTTGTCCAGTCAAAGATTTCTCTTATTTTCATCGCATTACATTCTTGGTACTTGTTGAGTCCATGTTGCCAAATCAATTGTCATGCCTCATCATGTACAAAGGAAGTTTCACTTCAAAACATCCATCTGTAGTATTTCCAGTTTCCATTTCTTGTGTCAGTTCATATTCATTCGATTTACCATCTTACATCACTTTCCTGTTTTAGTTTTGTGTCATTGATGGGGGATACATCAAGGCCCTCCTTCGATGAGTCTTTTCCTTTCGAATTCAACACATCATCCAGGAATTAGACTTAGAAACCAGTTAGTACCTTGGCACCTGCATGCCTCAATGGAAGGCCTCCTCGCTTCCAATATTAGGTTTACATCATTGACCTCTAATCAGATGATTCCATGAATGTTTGAATTCAACTCATTTATTCAAATTCATTGGATTGTACTAGGTTACCTTGGGAGTCATTGACATCACTAGTGATTTCCCTCACACTTGTTAATGATTTACCTCAATGACCAGTAATCAAGTGGTTTCTACCATGTTCGACATCAAAACACTTATTCACATGGTTAGATTCGTACTACATCGGGTTTAGGACGAAGACCCTGGGTTGAGATTTCACTTTGTTATCTTCTTTCTCAGGCTGCAAAGGAGATCATTTGAGCATGCTGATGTATATACTGTCACATAGATCCACATTGTATTGGTCAGTGGCTATGTTTTATCATCTCGTGGATCCACTATGTATTTCTCGTGGCTATGATTAGTTCATGTCGTGGAGTTATGGATCCACATTGTATATTTGGTGGCCATATCCTTAGTCAATATTTTTCATGGATCCGCAATGTATTGGTCGGTGACCATGCTTTGATTCATCTCGTATTCCGAGCATAGGTATTCTTGCCTCGGAAATGGAAATTTTTTTAATATTGTTTGATGGTTGTTTGCAACTTCTTCTGGGTTCTCCAACTCCTCACCCTTGCATTAAAGATTTGTAAAGTGTTTCGGTCATCATTCTCTCTTGTAACCTCACACTTTAGGGGGCATTATGTTACACATGAAATTTTCACACCTAGGTACCTCTCCCTAAGTGTCGTAAGTGTCATATAAGTGTCTCATACACCTTGACACCATGGAATAACCTATGTCACAATCCCTAGTCAATGTGGAGAAGGGATATATTACATGAAGGCCAAAATACCATGTGCACATGAATTATTATTAATATTCATGAAAAAGAAATTAATTAAGTGTGAGAATCCACATCACATTTGGTTTCGTATTTTTTAGGGAATATGGAGGATCTCATGGATGGTTGAAATATTTCCTCCTTAAAATCTTTGAGAGATATTTCCTCCCTAAAATCCTTAAGAAATATTTTCTCCCTAAATATCTTTTAGATCCCTTTTTATTGGATCTGATTAGTTAACCTATCCATGGTGGTTAAGCCTCCAAATACTATATAAAGAGGGCTTTCCATGGATAAGGGGAGGAGAGAAGAGTTTAGAGATACCAAACTTATGATCTCATGATAGTGGATATTTAAGGTATCAAACCTATGGTCTTGGGAGAAATATTTAGGATATGAAACCTTTGATTTTGGGAGCTTTGTGCAAGGGATGGATGAGGAGGAATTGGAGAAGTTGTTGCAACTGCATCTATAGTCTGTAATCATTTCTTTAAGAGTTCTCATTAATGCTTGGCCTATTTCCTTCTAACCTATGTCTCTTTACATATGTTTGTCTTATAGATGGTTTTGATTGGACTAATATTATAGAGTAGAGTATGAGTTATTTGTATTTTATTTTCCATTGGATTGTAGGTATTGAGCGGTGCTGAAGAGTTTGTATATCAAGCTCAAATTGGAGCAGCGAGGACAAACATCAGAGTAAGGTGCATCAAACTTTCTTCCTTCTCCTTCTCTTTCTGATTAGTTATTTAGATTCAAAGGAATGTTAGTGCCCAATTTTAGCATGTTTTATGTCTTGGTATAGGGGCTTATAATCCAAGAGGAGATTCACTTCTCTACAGGAGAATTTTCCTACAACAATCTCCTCCTGTAGTCGCACAGTGGCCTGTGACTCATCCCAGTTCTGTAGATATTGGATGTTTGCATGAACCTCTAGCAGCTTAGCCATAATCTGTTTGAATGTATGGGTAAGGTAAAAAATCCCAAATATTTTTAAGTGTTTCATCTCATAGAGGTAAAGGCACTAGAGAAACCCCCAATATATAATATTTCCACTACGCTCAGTTAAGATTCGGAGGGGTATCTCCTTAGGTCTCCTTTATGCGACCTCGTGTTTAGCTCATGTGTTAGAGGAGGCTCCCAACTATACTTATACAACAATTGGATTTATAATGTCCCTAGCTCATACTCCTACATTTGTTTTATGGCCTTGGAGAAATTAAATCTCCAACCTAAACCAAGGCCCTAGCCTAAACTTGTTTGTGAACCCTAGAAACAAATCCTAGTACATTTTAAGTTTAGCATTCGTTTTTAGTGCTTGTTTTTAGTCAAGGGTTATGGAATGAAACTGATGTTGTTTGAGACTCTTAAAAAAAATGAAACTTATAAGAACACTGGAAAATAAAACTTTACACTAATTCTTTAAATGAAAAAGAGTTTTAAAAATAAAATGCATGAACAATCCTTCAAACCTTTAAATGCAAATTTCTTCGTTCTGATGCAAGATGACAATGCAGCCTTTTGAGAAAAGAAAAAGAAGAAAACAAAGGATGTTATTTCTTATTTTTCTTTTGAAATGCTTTTAAGGTGAGAAGAAAAAAAAATCCTAGGCTAAAATATTTTTCCTTTTCAAATAACAATGCAAAACAATGCAAAGAAAGAAAGAGACCTAGCTAGCAGAAAAAACTAGTTTTTTTTGTTTTGTTTTCTTTTTCTTTCTACCAAAGAAAAACTAAGAAAAGATGATAAAAGAAGGAAAAAAAATTAGTTTTAGGTTTTGAAAAACCAAGGAAAACACAAAATAAAATTCTATTACTCAAATATAAACTCAAGTTTCAAAGATGACCATAACACTGACCAGAAAATCGAGATCTTGAGAACGAGACTAGTCTTATAGTCATGCAATCCAAGGGATAAAAGGGAAACCAAGAGGGAGAAATTTTAGCTGACTTGAGAGTTTTCAAGGACTTTAATAAATTAATTCAAAGAAAACAAAAACCTAGGAGGCTCAACTTGTGTTGAAGAACCAACCCAGACCCTCCAGACTGAGAGAAAAAGGTTAAAAAAATCAACTTATATACAGATATGCAACTATGTACACTACAACTCACAAATATCCATGTGTAATACAAAGGAAAAGCATATATATACGTGACTCATCGAAATCCAAAGCATGGATGAACCAGTAAAAATTGAAAAAATAAAAGAGCTAACCCAGAAGGAGGCTTCCAAAAACTTAGGCCAAAGATTCTAGATGACAAATTCTCTGGAAAGAAAGTCCAGAAGACAATAAAAATCATCAAAACCAAGAGAACACAAGAAACCCTAAGACCAACCCAAACTAGGAGAATCCCCAATGTGGTTGCCAACTCTGTTATGATATATTCCCCCCGTGACTTTGGTTCATGTCATAGTAGAGATTGACTATATAAAAGACAGAACCCTAACCCACATACAAGACTTGTAAAGAAATAACTACTTTAAAAATATAGATATATAGAGAGAAGGAGAGGCCTCACACCTTGTATCCTACGTCTGATGTCGATCCTCACTCTTCACCTTCATTTTTTCTCCTGATCTCCACTAGTATGAACCTGTAAAAGAATACCAAAACTATGCTACAACAAGGTAGTTATATATTCCAATCATACATATAACATGAAAATATTCCAGTATATGAAAGAAGTTAGCATATATCAACAACTAGAAACCAATTTACACATGTATGGGGGAAAGATAACTTTTTTATTGAAAAATGTGAAAACGAGTGGTTACAACATGACTCCAACCATCGACATTGTCTCGAAGCCAATTTCCTAGGTTTCTTCAATGGTCCTTCAAGAATGAATTTAGCACAATGGGACTTCTTTGTATTACTCAATAGGGATAGGAACACACCCTATAGTCTTATAATGGAGAAGAAGGAGTACTGGAAAGTAAGTTCCCAAACAAGGGGATGCTACTCAGAGAATGAAGGGAGATAGGGAAACTTGCAGATTCAACCACATAACTTTGCACCTTGGTTTTCCTCCTCATTCATGTCCCTAAAGGTTCCTTTACACCATCCTCAAGAGGTTAAGGAGGTTGAATTTCGTTGAGTAATGTCCTAGGGAGGTTGGGAAACGAGCCCAACCTAAATCCCCACCCAAAAATAAGGAATTATTTTATTTTTCAATTTTTTTTAGGGAATCCATGAGTTGTCAACTAGCAACCCATGGACATCTGCGAGTTGTACACATATGACCCATGGATGGAACTAAAAATCATGTGTTTTAAGTGACTTTTATGAGGAAAGTTGGGATTTAATATTGCAAGCTAGGGAAAGGGTTATACCATGTCACAAATGCATTGTGGTGTGGTGATTTTTTCTATAAAACTCCCCAATAATGGCACCAAAAATGACAATTTTTTTAATTACCTTCCTAAAAGATAAGGGTAAACTCAATCCACTAGATCCCTTAATTATTAACCTAGGGTTCTATAAATCTTGTGAGGCGTTATGTGTTGTATACAAAGAACAAGTTCCTTGTATTGACTAAATAAAAATCATATACATATTAACTTCTATATCCTATGGAAAATAAAACTTATTTGTTCTATGCAAATGACTTAAAAGCAATGTATCCATTCTAATTTTAAATTTAAATAAAAAACAAACTTTTAAATCTTGCAAATATAAATTGATTCTTCTACAATTTAAACGTTTAAATAAATCTTAACATTGTGGCTTCATGCCCAATTTTTGGATCTTCTCAGAGTGATATCATTAGTAACCTAGTCATGTAATAACACTTATTTTTCTCTTGTATTAGACTATCACCATAAGTGATTTATAATTTGATAGCTAATAACTTATTTCTACAACAAAACGGTCTATAGGAAACCAAGGAAATAATTGTTAGGAAGGAAATTAACACCAACAAATGAACATAACAAAGTTAAAACTACAACATACATCTACATCATATATACAAGAAGCATACATAGTGACTCATCTCAAAGTGGGCCCCCTTCGTGGTTCAACCCATATGCCTTGCTACAAAATCACCGCGTTAATTCCGATTATACTGAGAACGAAACAAGACAAAAAAAATAAATAGAATAGAACACAGAAATACAATGAAACCCGACTTCTATTAATGAATAAGAGAGAAAAACATTGTAGAACACAAACTGGAAGAATGGGGTAGCTTATCTCTGAAAAGAAAGAGATGTTGTCTATGCTTCATTCACAACAAGATTTACATCACACTCTCCATTTCATGCTTAAAGGGCCTCCTTCATCTCAATTATATATGAGAGAGTGAGAGGAGAAAAATTCCCATGATGCATGTGGGATAAATTGAACTACGTTTATAAATTTCCATAGGCATGTAAAACACTAGGACTTCCCAAGTGATCACCCATCCCAATACTACTCTAGCTTGAGCATGTTTAACTGTGGAGTTCTAATGGGATCCAATGCATTAACACTACATTGTAAGCATGTACATAAAACCATTAGGAAATCCTCACATGATGTTTATAATTAACAAATGAAGATGGAATTACATTTCATTCCCCGTCAAAAGGGTGAATATCATGGTTTGTCAAAACCATAGGCTCGAAATGTTGATTTAGTGGAAACGGTGGATGGCCACTGAGATCCACCTGGATCATTCCTCCCCCCTTTGGAAGAAATGGTCCCCATTCTGTTAAGTTCCCATGAGAGATCGAGAAAATTCTGTTGAATCTGAACCTTGGTGAGTTTTTTTCCTTGTTGAAGTAGATGTCGTGCTTGTACTTTTCACGTGGTAGGATTTCATGAACCTATTGGAGGTATTGGATCCATTCAACAGATTTGGTTGCATGATATTCCTTGTTTTGAGTGTGGTAGGAATATGTGGATGAAGATGCAGCAAGAAGAGCTATGTTGTTGGCACAGGGGAAAACCTAGGGTTCAATGCTTAGCATCACACCAACAAAACCCCGACTACCGGCCCTTTCGGCAACACCTATGAGGCAGGCGAAATCTCACCTGAGGTAGAAGCAAGGGGGTTACAAGATGCAGGTGTCTGTAACCAGGCTAGGACATAGATCTGTGATAATAAAACTTCGCAGAGTATTATGTTAACTCTTAGGGAGTTACATAGATTATTTCATTAACCCTATTAACATTGCAGAACATACCCAAGGATAGATCTAGCGGATGAATCTGCTTACGGTAACAACAAATACTTATGAACATATTACACTTACCACTAGCACTATGAATCAAATATAACGCATTTAACTTGTGAGAGAAAATTAAAGCAACATATACATGCCCATTACATATCTAATCTAAAAGGAACTAAGCAAAAAAGAAAATAAACAAAGATAATCATTGCACAAAGAAAACCATAAGACATCATATATATGTGGTTCACCCGATATAGACTATGTCCTAGCTGCTTCACCTCTTTATTATTTGTCAACTTCTTACATTTAGTTACTCTTTTGCACTAATCCACAAAATTAGGAGTTTCTCACAGGAGACGGGATATCTGTATACTAAGCACCAAATCCTCCTTCCAAAAACTATATCAAGGCACTGAGATAACTCTCTATCAAGGAAAAATACTTGATGAAAATAAATTCTCTTGCACAAATCAACTCGAACTACTTGCACTTAGCTAGCTCCAGGCCCCTTTTACAATATAGTCTTCTTTATTTATGCACACAAATCCTTACAATAAGGCCTAAACATGCCGAAACCCATGAGCCGACATCCCATAACCATTACAAAAACCCTAAAGAACCCTTGTTGGGTCCACACAGCCCACAAAATAAGTGAGATGCATGATCTTAAGCTCCTTCTAAAACTCCTTCCCTGCGATCAGTAGCCGAAGTCCAAAGTGGGCCAAATCTGACCAGGTTTCCTCAAACATAGATGGAGGACCAACATATGTCAATGGGGGATACTGGTGGGAACAAACACGAGGGTGTGTCCAATAGATTTATGTTAAAAATATCGAAGAAAAAGGGTGTGTCCAATAGATTTATGTTAAAAATATCGAAGAATATCATTCTGTTCATCTTCCTCTACAATATTGTCGACTTGCTTTTGCTGGATAGAAACATCTTGGGTTGAGGCTATAATGGTCACACTGTCCTTCTATTCACCTTCTGAGAGGATCATGAAGATGATAAACTTTGTGGTATGATAGATTACTTTGCAACATTGTTTTACCAAGATAGTAGTCGAATCTACCTATGGTACCATGTAGAGATGACCTCCTAGAGTAACAATGACACTGTGGGGTCGAGACTCGTAGATAGCATGACTTTTCCACATATATGGTTTTCCTAAAATAAAATCACAAAATTTAAGTTGGAAACATCACACACTACCTCATCCTTGAAGGGCTTAATGCCATAGGACACGTGGCACTGCTAGATGACACGAATGTCTCGTCCCCGGCTCAACCATTTGATGGTGTATGGTTGGGGGTGTGGCATCGTTGGCAACTTCAACATCTTGAAAACCTCAGATGAGATCAGGTTCTTCTGCTACCACTGTCAACAATGAAATGCAGTGGAGTCCTCTTTACCCACATATGTGAGTGGAATAGGAACTCCCTCTTCTCAATCCCATCTGGTTCTTTTGGTTGTATTGTTGTGGTCGCGGTGGTAGTAGTGGGTTCTGCATCAATTATCCATTTCCCTTTATTGTTTTCTAAATGAAAGTATTAGTCAGATTCTAATTCTTTTTCTTTGAGCTCAACCATCAATGACTATTCGAGCGACATTCATCAGTTTTTTGCTAGGGGATTTTGTGGAGCTCACACCACTTTCTAGTGTCTTTCTTAAAATTCTCGTTACCCTTATTTTCCTGCGTCTTGGACTGGTTCTCTTGAGGTTGTATTTCCTTGCCGATATGTCCTTCATTCTGTGAGTTAGTGTAATACCCCAAGACCGAGCCCTAGTTGTAAATGTGAATGTGAATATGTTTCATAGGCTGGTGAGCCAGGTTATTATAGGCCATAAGACTTATGTGATTATTAGGACGGAGATCCTAGATGCTAAAGGTCATTGAGCCATTTTTTGTATATGTAAACACTCATATCATTAATATAATACATCGTTTCATGTAGACCGACCACGACAAAAGAGTATGGGGGACTAAACTCCACAATGTAGGGAAAGGGAGGGGATAAGAACCTAGGAAAGGGGGCTAAGCTAGAGGTCTTATTTCCAAAGGAATATTATAATATTATTCCTAAAGACTATGGTGAGGATAATTATTTTATCCTAATTTTTTATGGGAAAGAGCATGAATCCCAAGTGGAGAGAAACGATCTCCTTGAGATCCATGTGTCATCAAGGGTGCATGCAATTAAGTGTGGGGGGAATTAGTCTATTTCCCACTAACGAAGACATTCATGTACTCAGCCATATTCTCCATCAGTCGACCTCTACATGATTGGAAACCTCCATCCTACACCCACTCCTGAAGCTACACCATATTGTTTTCATTACCAACAGTAACTCATACTTGTCCTGGGAGGAGTAGCGTACCTATACCTTGTTGTTATAGGTAGCGCCTAAACCAAACCCAAAGGTTTTTTATGTTGCCATCACCTGTTCCATACTTGAATTTTGTTGATGCCTTAGCTTAATGTTTTTGTTGTTTTCATCATTACATGTAACTAGTTGACTTAAACTATGAACTGAAGAAATGGGTTTTCAGGTCCGTGGGTTTGAAGAGGTGGGTTTTCAGGCCTGTGGATTGAAGAGGCGAGTTGTCAGGACTGTGAGAAACTCTCTCTAGGTGAGAGAGTTTGTTGGGGAAGTGATTTTCCCGAGGGATCCCAATTGCAACTATAGTGATCTGAGAATTCATATATGGCATGTTGCTAAAGCCTTGGAAGGGAAGCGGAGCAGTCGAAGGAGTATTAAGAAAAGAAGGGGCACACTTCCTGGGGTGGGATAGGCATGTGGGGAATGAGAGAATGTAGGTTGGTAGTTTGAGTTGGTTCCTGGGACGAGATCCTTCCTGCTTTCTGATTTTTCTCATCCTAGCTAGGAACCCCTTTACCCAGGTGGAGTTTAGTCCTAGCTCAAGGGTGACCCACTACTGAGAGTTATAAGCAACATGGTCTAAGGCTGGGAGGATCGTGGAAGTTATTCACGTAGTTGGTGGTATTATATAAAATATAAGTATCAATTGTGTATTAATTTACATGTTGTGTATTTATACACGTGTTTATGTTTATTGGTTTTGCATGTGTACGCTGCATGTATATTTTACTGTTATTTCTGCATGAATCTATCTGTTTGTAGAATATGTTTGTCTGCTTAAGTTTTTTTTATATATATAGATGGTATTTTTTTTTTATGGAGTTGGCATGGCCATCCTGGAAGGTCGGGTATGTTACAATGTATTAAGTTTCGCAAGAGTTTAAGTGTGGCATAGCCCAACAGGTCTAATCCTGGGTATGTTAAAATTTGGTATCATAGCTCCAGTTTTCAACACTGATCCTGGATGGGCCATGTAAGAGGAAATTGAAGAAAAAGTCTCACAGAGATTTGTTGTCAAAATGGACAAAATTTTGAGCTAGAGAGAATCCATGAGTGAGAGGAAGGCATCAAGAGCACACCTTAACTGTGTTTGAAAGCTTAGGAGGTGTAGCGATTCAAGAAACCACAATGGTTGTAGGATATATTTAGGAAAGGCCTAAATCCTTCACAGTCGTCAGATATGGAAAAATGAGTGTGATAGTTAACCCATCAAGTCCTTCGGACTTCGTTGCTTTGGAAAATTTTAAGTATTTGATGAAAAAGAGGTAAGGGCCCCGAAGCTACGAAGTCCTAGAGTGAATCTACATCGTAAATCACTGGAAGGAGTACTTGACCATTGGATTTGGCCAAGGACATATCCAGGCCATTAGATCAGGCACAGATCAAGAGATGAGCCACAATGGAGAAGATCAGATCCCAATCGTGAGATCTATGCTGGAGCGAGTGTGAGTCGTAGATCTCATGGTAGTTTGAAAGTTCAGCATCCGGGAGAAGCGATTCAGTAAGCTGCTAGGAAGAAAATATCCTGAAGTCCTGAACTCCGGAGTAAATCTAGACCGTCCGTTGTCTGGGACAAGTGTCTGTAGATTATCAAATATTCAACATTCAAGAGTTTTTGATCCTTATGTCACTTGGAGAATATTTATCCGAAGTCCCGAAGTTTGGATTCAATCCTAACCATTCACAGTTAGGGGACACATGTCTGTAGATTAGTGATCGTTCGGGAGTTTTGAGTTGTTTTGTAAAAGAAACCTCTTAAGCCCAAATTTCTAAATCTCCAGAGCTTTGAAGCTCCAGATAACGTATGCTTGGAAGTTCAACATTCGGGAGTTTTAAAATATATTGGTGTGAAATATTTTGAAGCCCGAAGTTCTAAATTCATGGAGCATCAGAGTGATGTGGCATGATGATGTCACCTAGGGTGATGTGGAGCTATTTGGGAGTTTGTAAGTTCAACGTTCGGAAGATTTTTTGTGTTATGCTGAGAATTTCTCTGAAGCCCAAAGTTCCGGAGCACCGAATTAGTAAATCTTTGTAGAGCGGTGGTTCAAGAGATTAGCCAAATCGACGTTCAAAATTTTTGTAATGTGCAAATGTGAAATACTCCAACTTCCGAAGTTCCAAAGTTATGGAGTGTCGAAGTGATGTGGCTTGTTGGTGACACCTAGGGTGACGTAGACCCACTCTAATCATTCCATGTGTCATCTTGTTTCATGTTTTTCACCGACCTTTTTTGCTATTTATAACTTGACACATGTCACCCATAGATTGGAACACATGTCATCGCTATATTTCGACACGTAGCACCCCCTGGTGCATGATTGTTGATGAGACTACGGAATTTTGGAGATTCAGAATTCGGGGATATGTGTATTTTGTTGCAATATCTTCTGAAGACCAAAGCAAGGGAGCATTGGAGTAATGAAATGCCAAAGTTCCAACCCGAGAATTCAAAAGTTCAATGTTTGGGAGAATTAAGGTGTAATAGTATAAGAACCCCCAAAGCAAAAAGATCTGAAGCACCAATCTAGGAGTTCTCCAGTTCAACATTCGAGAGAAGTGTTATGTTATGGTTGTGAATCTCCCGAAGCTTCGAAGTAGCAG
>SNQJ01S0076276.1:13976-43182 GCA_010110895.2 Picea sitchensis
ACCCTAGGAGATGAAGTGCCAAAAGTCATGTGGGCCCCGTTTGGGTAAGTCGGTGCATCAACTTCCCGAGGTCGTAACTTTTGCATACGATCTCCGTTTTAGGCGTGTGATAGCTCGTTGGAAAAGTATTGTCGAGGAGATTCATTTTGGGGGCTCAATCATGCCTTCGAATATCATTGAGAACCTCGATCTCGAAAAAACTTCATTTAGGCCCTCAAAATGGCCCCGGAAGTGAAAACCTGCTAAAAATAGTAAATTGCCAAAATGGCTAGAAAACTGTTTTGAGCCATTTGGAAAAGGTGGGTGGCCACCAATATCCACCTAGATCAGTGGTATCCCAAAGTGAACCCAAACTTGTTCGAAGAATAGCTTGGAAGTATCTATTACTCTGACATTCTTCTTACAGGCTGTGAGGATGGCCATCTTCGAAAACTGATCAACAACCACAAACACGCAGTCATTTCCATGCTTGGTGGATGGAAAGCCAGACATGTAATCCATGGAGATGGATTCCCACGGCTTCTCGAGAATAGGAAGAGGGGTGTATAAGCCTTGCTTCTTGATGGTCGGCTTGGCAATGGAGCAGGTAATGCAAGATCTTATATATTTGTGGATGTCTTGTCGAAGTTTTGGCCAATAAAAATGTTTTTGAAGAACATCCACAGTTTTCTCTATGCCAAAATGTCCTGCCACTCGACTATTGTGGGCTTCCCAAATCAACTTTGCATGCTTTCTCATAGGAATACATAGATGGCCTAGGTGGCATAAGAGTTCATCCTGAATGTGAAAATCAGTGGCAGTGGCACTTGTACCCAAGAGTTGATATGTGGTGGAAAAGTCTGGATCTTCATGGTAAAGTTGGGGCCACTCTGATGTTTCATGTCCACAAGAATGGAGCACAGTGTTAAGTGTAGCCACATGAGGCCGATTGAGGCAATCAGTGACATGATTGGAGATACCTGTCTTATACTTGATGTTGAGATGGAACTATTGCAGGTAGGTGGACCACTTCTGATGGCGGTCATTCTACAATTTCCCCTATGTATGTATGAACTGCAGAGGCTTGTGATTAGTGTGTATGATCGTCTCTTTCCCCAAAATGTAATGTTTCCATTGATGGTAGGCTTGTACAATGGAATACATTTCCTTTTCATAGGTGGGGTATTTCCAGATAGTATCGGAGAGTGTCTCACTATGGTATTCCATTGGATGCCCATGTTGAGTGAGAACTGCGCCCACAACATAGTCATATGCATCAGTCTCAATCTCGAATGGTTGTTGCAAATCGGGCAAGGAGAGTATTGGAGCTAAGAACAAACAATGTTTCATATATTCGAATGCTCGTTGCTTCTCCTTCCCCCACAATAACTTGGCCCTACCACTACCCTTGGTCACCTAGATGAGGGCCCAGGCAATATGGGATAATCCCAGCACGAACCGTCGGTAAAAATTGGCAAGTCCTAAGAAGCTCCGAAGCTCAGTCAGTGTGGTTGGGGCTGGCCAGTCACGAATGACTTGGATCTTAGCTAGATCAACATGTACCCCGTGATCATCAATAATGTAGCCCAGGTATTGGACCATGTTCATGCCAAAAGATCATTTTTCCAAGTTGGCATAAATCTTGTGATGTCGTAGAGTGCTCAAAACCTGTTGAATATGGCGCATGTGCTCCTCCCATGTTCTGTTGAAGATGAGGATGTCATCTAAATATACTACCACAAAGGAGTTGGTGAAGGGTCTCAATACATCATCCATCAACCTCATGAAAGTGGCTAGTGCATTTGTAAATCCAAAGGGAATGACTAGCCATTTGTAGAGACCTTCTTTAGACTTGAAGGTTGTCTTCCAGACATCACTTGGTTCGATGGGAACCTGATGGTAGCCAGACTTCAGGTCAATCTTGTTGAAGAAATTTTCCCCCTTGAGTTGGTCAAGAAGGTCATTGATCCTAGGAATGGGGTAGTGGTTCATGACTGTGATTTTGTTTAAGGCTATGTAATCAATGCAGAGTCGCCAAGTCCCTTCCTTCTTCTACACCAATATAATCAGGCTTCTGCAAGGGGAGGAGTTGGGTCTGATGTGACCCTTTTGAAGAAGCTTTTAGATGTTATGCATGATTTTGTCATTCTCCATCAGTGAGCACCGATAGACTAGTCCATTAGGTAGAGGTGTGTCGGGGGTCAGATCAATTGGATGCTTGACTTGGTAGTGTGTCGGTACCCCTATAGGTGAGACAAAGATGTCTATGTATTCTTTCACGATCCCATCCACTTGCTTCTACTGCAAAGAGAGGCGTTGTGTATTGGCCACGGATGTGGCGACGAACTTCTGCTTACTGTGAGCACAAATCACAAAGAAGACGAACTTCTCAGTCTGTGAAATGACCTTACTGCATTGATTAGAATAGATTAAAGAAATAGCAGTAGACGATGCCACCTCTGGGATGCTATACAATTGTCTACCTAAAGTAATAATAACACTACGGGGTCTAGACTCATACACAGCACGACGCTTCAACAAATATGGTTGTCCTAAAAGAACATCACAAACTTCAAGGGGAGAAATATCACACAGTACCTCATCTTTGAAAGGCTTGATGTCGTAGGGAAGACGACACTGTTGGCTGACACGGAGATCTCTTTCTTGACAAAGCCAGCCGATGGTGTAGGGTTTTGGGTGTGATGTCATTGGGAGGTTCAGCCGCTTGACGACCTCTATTGAAATCAGGTTCTTCTGACTACCGTTGTCGACAATGAAGTGAATCAGAGTCCCCTTGACCTAGATCTGCGAGTGAAAGAGGCATTCCCCTTCCTCCTGTTCTTTTGGTTCGCTTGGCCGAACCTTGGTGGAATGGATCGTGGCACTGGGCTCATCATCGATAATTCGCTTACCTCCTTCATGATTTGACTCAGAATCAGAATTGGCCTCTAACTCAGAAGCCTTCAGCTCGACCACGAGGGACTTCTTGGAGCGACATTCGTCATTGTTGTGCCAAGGACTTTTATGGTACTCACACCATTTTCTTTGTCTTCTTGTTTCCCTTCTTGTGTTGTGACTTGGACGGATTTTCCTAAGGGCGGCCATCGCGACTTGGTCCCCTGCTGTGTGGGTTGGGGTTGCCTTTTCCCTGCTTCGGCTATGAGGGGTTTGCATATCCAAACTATCGTCATTTTTGCTTAAATTTCTGCTCGATTTTGACTGCATATATATAAGTTGTGCCCAATGAGGCGATGTCTAGGAACTCCATTTATGTTTGAATGTATCTATGCAAACAGTCGCAGTATTTGAGCACCAGATGACACTCAGAATCTTTTATACCCAAATTGGTGCAGAGGGTATGGAAACTATTGGTGAAGTCTGGTATTGTTTGGTCCCTTTCTTGACGTAGGGTGGTCCATCTGATGTACTGGTCCTCGTAGCTTCCAACAGGGTAGTATTGTTCTTTAATGGTGTCCTGGAAGGAATCCCATGTTGGGGCCACCACAAAAACTGCAGATTCCCCCATGGCCCTTTGCTTAGAGTAAGTATCCCACCAGTCTTTAACATGGGGAACGTCCTTGAGGAGTGCAAAAGTGATCTTTTCCCGATCAGAAAAATTGTGGACCGAAAAATAACCTTCGAGTAGATTCAACCATTTATCTATAGCATTTGCATGTATCAGTTCTTCAAATAATGGAATATCAAAATTTACAGTTACCTTGAAGGGGGTTGCATGGTCACCTGATGAAGATGCTTTTCCCGTGGGAAACCGTCGAAGGATCTACGCGAAGTTGTTCATCATTTCGTTCCTTTGTCACGCGAGGGCTTCCTCGAGCAACATTTTAATAGGATCTCCTGCTCCATCGTCTTTCTTTTCTTCTTCCATGGGTTGTTGTCGAGCTCGGCGCAGCCGATTTGGTAATGGCTCGATTGGTTCGAGTCCCAACTTCTTGTACCCAGACCTTGTCGGGTACATGCATGAAGAAAAATAAATGAAGAGAAGATCGCTCTGATACCACTGATCCGGATTTAGGAGAGAAACGAATTGATTAACAAACTGAATACAATAAACACAGAGATAGGAAGAATAACACAAATATTTAGTGAACAATATCTTCTATTAAATAATGAAATAGGCTGAAACTGTAAAACTGCAAAACTCAAAGTTGCTCGAATGGTGGTAGCTATCTCTGAGAAGATATGTGGTTGCTACGTGCATCCGTCCGAGAAGAATGGATTACAACAAGGCTCCATAGGCCCTTTTCATATTACTCATGAATGCCAAAACCCTAGACATCCAAAAACTTAACCCTAGAAGGTGAAACGTCAAAAGTCATGTGAGCCCTATGGGTAAGTTGGTGTAATTTGGTACCTCAACATCCTAGAGTCATAAATTTTGCATACGACCTCTTTTTTAGGCACGTGATACCCTGTTGGAAAGGTCTTTCAGAGAACTACGCATTCCGCTGTGAGACTCTGACTCCGTCTACAATCTGACTGTGGCGAGCCAAAAAAAAAATGTTTAGGGCCCTAAAACAGCCCCGAAAGTACATCAAGATGTGTTGACATGAAAACATACAAAATAAGTCAGTTGGATTAGGCAAGAGGCCACCCGTATCCACCTGGAGAATGTGAGAGGCTTCAAACAGCTCCATAAGTGTAGAACTTACAATTATAAAGCAGTACAGAAAGACATGTTGAACAAAAATGAACACGAAGAGCCAGTTGGTATAGGTGTGTGGCCACCAATATCCACCTGGATCAGGCATCACATTCAAGGGAAAATGTTTTAGTGATATTTGGCATTTTTATTATTGGAGTAATGCACATGACATTCGTTAACGCTAAGAAGGCTTGCTTTCCTACCTCACTCCATAGAAAGGAATTATTTTTTAACAGTGATATTAAGGGAGTGGCAATTTTTCCATAATTTTTTACGAACTTCTTGTAGTAGCCAATAAGTCCCAAGTGTCAGTGTTTCATGGAAACCTGCACAGGAGATCTAGCTAAAGCATACACAAACAAAGCTTATCAAGAAAAGGAAGAGAGATACACAATGAAGAATGAGAATCGATGCATATTATGATCTATTCAATGAGTGAGTGATCTTCACTCATATAGGCAAGGACATCCTATAATTAGAAATGCATGCATAATAGTGATGGTCTAAGATTAGAAAGTCTAAAATAGAACAAGCCAGTTAACTCTCACTAAACTAATGTTACTCCCACTGAACTAGTGTGCCGAAAATAGAAATTTCTCCAACACTAAGAACCCACACAAGCTCTTTAAAATCTTAGGCTAGGACTAATCTTGCATAGCCACAACTTTATTGGGATCTACTTGTACTCCATCCTAACAAACAAAATGACCCGAGTATTCAACCTCTAAAGCCCCAAAAGAACATTTGGAGCATTTTAGGAATAGTTGGTGGTCCCATGGGAGTTGCAAGGCTCTATCAACATGCTCTATGTGGGAATCCCGGGTTTTGTTGTAGATCAAGATATTATCAAAGAATACCAACAGAAAAATACGTAGAAAGAATCAAAACATTTTGTTCACAAGGCTCTGGGAGGTGGATGGAGCATTGCAAGCTCAAAGGGCATCACTAAAAATTCATAATGACCCTAGTGTGCAAAAGGTTGTCCTTGAGATCTTTGTCTCTTTCATCAATGTTTAGTTGTATCTAGAACGAAGGTCAAGTTTGGTGAAAAACTTGGCTCCATGAAGTTCATCAAAAAGATCATCAATAACTAGGATGGAAAATTTGTCTTTGACAGTTCACTTATTTAGATCCCAAAAATCAGGACGCATGCACCAATTACCGTTCTTTAATATCATGACCACCAATGATGACTAAGCACTAGTATTGGGATGTATTAATCTAGAGTCCAACAGTTCCTAGATCATCTTTTTGATTTCATTCTTCTATGCAAATGTGTGCTTATAAGGATGCACAGTTCATGGTAGGCCACTAGGAATCAATGGAATGCCATGGTCATGTTCTCGTCATGAAGGTGGTAAACCATGGGGTGTTTCAAATACCTATTGATGTTTAGAGAGGACTAGCTGCAAATCAGGGCGAATCTCCTATGGGCACTATGCAATAATGCATAAGTGGTCTTTCTTTAGTAACTTCTTCATGTAATGAGAGGTGATAATTTCATGAGAACTAGATGTAAGCCCTTTTAGGGTATGTTTTTGCCCTTCGTTAGTGAAGTTCATTTATAAATCCTTAAAATCCATGGTGACAGGGCCCAAAGTGCATAACCATTATGCCCTTAGAACTACATCGCAACCACCCATTTCAATAGCAAATAGGTGAGTTTTGAGATAATATTCACCCATTTGGAGTTTCACATTTTCACTTCAGCAACCATATTTCATCATACCATCATTGCCTATCATAATTTGAAAATTAGGTGGAGGATGGACATAACAATGAGTGTCTTCGACCACTCTTCTATGAATAAAAATGTGGGTGTTGTCATTGTCAATCAATACAATCAATTTGCAATGCTTGATATAAGCAATCAACTTCAATGTTTCGGGTGTTGAGAAATAGATAAGGCATGGAGAGAAATTTAGGGTTCCTCAAAAGAAGCTTGCAAGGTGTTTTCCTCCTCCACGGGAAGGGTGGCATCATCCAAATCTGGTTCAAGGGTGTCTTCTGCCAATATGTCTTCTTGGTTTTCTTATGGGGATACATCCATTTGAAATAAATTATAATATTTACATTTGTGCCATTTGAAATATCCCTCGTCACAATTATTGCAAAGGAGGAGGTGTTGGTGGTTTGTCAACGCTTCCTATGATAACTTGTGGCTTCTCACTCACTAAGAGAAAGGGGTTGGGGGTAGTTGCCACAAGGGGACTAGTGAAAGTAGTGAATAAAGGTGTCTTGATTTGGGCATTGACCACCATATTAGCATCTTTAGCTCTTTCACAAGCTTCCAACCATGTTTTTGGGCATTGTATCATGACATTTGCTCTAATTACCTCCTTGAGACTACTTATAAAACATTCTTTAAAAAATGAATCAAATAAGTCCTCTATGTAGATTGTCAATTGCTCAAAGGAAACAATATAGTCAATAAGTGTGCTTGTGTGGTGTAATTTTGTTAGTTGTCCCAAATAGTGAGTTTCACGTTCAAAACAAGAATAAAGGACCTACACAAACTAAGTCCAAGCAATATGGCCTCCATAAGCTTTCTTATACCATTTCCACCACTGCTTGAATCCTAATATAAACCCCCACTTTTAATTTATGTAGGTCATCGGTAATGCCATGGAGAGAAAAATAGTGTTCCATTTGGATAACCAAACTTGAGCGATTGGAACCATCAAATTTAGTCATGTCAACTTTTGGAAAGCAGTGTCGTGAATTGTGATCTAAATGTGTGGGTGGGGGTTATTTAGAAAAAGCATGTGAGTGGCCTACACTTCATTAATTGGGGATTCATCCTTAGTTGGATTGATGTGTGGATCTAAACTCTAGATACCCAAGTGGGTTCCTAACAATTCCAACACAACTTTGTTTGTCAATCACGATGGATATCTCTTTGAGTGAAGATTCAATGCTTCAAATTGTTAGTGCTTAGCAGGTAGGTCCTAGTTTCGGTTCTCTTCATTTGCCATGTTGCGAGTATGGACCATGGAGCCACCCAAGAGTTTGTTGAATTGTTATTCCCAACTTATCTTACTACGATCAACAACTTGAAAAATCTTTTCAGATATACCATGAAGTTACATGGCATTGTTGGGTCCACAAAACGGGGTACTAGAGAAGTAGACCCACGTGATCTGTGTGATGCAAGGAATCTTATGGGATCGATCTCCTACAAATGTTACTCCATGCTGAAAAATACTACAATGATAGAATTTCCAAATTCCTTCTGGATGCAAAAACGTAGGTAGGAATTTCAATGGCCCATTGTAGAGGTTAGGGTTTGCAGGAGCCTAATGACATAGGAGTGTCAAGTGCTATAACTATTTGATATACCAACGGGTTTTCAACAATAGTACTCAATGGAATCTTTCACCGCACCAAGGAGGATAGACCATACCCTTAGCCATACTACATGATACCCTAGTATGTGAGAGTGATCTAACTAAACATTTCTCTCAGTGTACTATAACAACACAAACACGTGTTTATGTAAGATCGGTTTCAAGTGCTACACCTAAAGGGTTTCCTATATACCCTAGGGTGCATGGAAGACAATTCCACATACCGATGTTCTCTAATACAATACTACTGAAAGAGGTAACAACAAAGGTTACAAGGGTGTCCAACCAACTGAACCTGTATTTTCTGCGTGTACTCTTCCCGAGCATAGTTTTACCCATTCAATGACTAATCTTTGTGTTATTTAAAGATGTTGAAACTCATTTCTAGCCTTCAAAATATTTGTTAAAATATGGAGGCATGCTAGCTCAAGCAAGAACTCTAATACCACTTGTAGTGTTCCTGAACTCTTAAACTTTAAACACAACCAAGGATACAAAAAAATATAATTGTTGAAAACTAGATACAAGAAACAAATAAAATGAAATATATGAAATATTCCCTCCTACCATGGTAATAAAAAAAAAGACACCAATGTTCACTTGCCTCTTAAGGTGGGGCAACCTTTCACTTTGCTAAGCACCAAATAAAACCATACAAGACACAACATTCCATGGCCTCCTATCTCTTTAAATAGAATCTCAATGGAAAAACCCTAACTACTTGCGGTCCCATCATTAATGGATACCAACTACCTAGGGAGCCTTATCAAATGAACCCTTTTACATTAAATAAGTATCAACTATTATCTAATGGGACTTACTCAAATAAAATCATCACATACATCAAAAAAGTTAGAATAAAACCTTAACGTGAAATGTTCTTATAACATCTACAAAGTGTAACATCTTTTCTTTATTATAAATAAAATAAAACTACAAATTTATAAAAAAAAGTTATAAAACTTTATTTATTTCTTATGTAAGAGAAAGAAGAGGCCTACTTGCTTGTAAACCTCATAATCAGTTATTACATCAAAATAAATTTGCATCCCCGTTCCTTGTACTTGTACAAACCATGGACTGATTGGTTTTAGTAGTTCAAAAAAACATAAACATCATCACATTGATACAAGTCTATATGGTCAATTTGTTAATGATACGGATATGAATCCCAAGACCAAAAAAGATATATAGTAATTTGGAAGTTATTTCTTGCACCAAGTTCCATCTCTTTTCGAAATCAGAATGTTCATAGCTTTGCTGAGATCCCTTGTAGTGTGCATTTAAGTTTATTAAAATAAACATGTCATTTCCTACGTCATCATATTCAGTTCAATTTAGGATTTGGTGTAAAATAAACATGTCATTTACTAGGTAATCATTTTCGGTTCAATTTAGGATTTGGTGGTGCCCAATAGGTTATCCAAAAATTATTCTTTTAAAACTAGATTTTAGGTTCTAATGATTGGTGGACTTCTTTCATTGAAATTGATGGTGAAATGTTTCCCCATGCAGTGCTCTAAGTTCTCTAAACTAGCCAAAGCCAAGATTCTGGTTTAGATTTGTATAGCCAACACTTTGAATCTCAAAGATGGAGTATCAGGCTTGCATTCTTGGTTAAATTTTCTTCCAATCATAAAATAACCAGATTATCTTTTAACAAAATCTTACAACCTTTGCCTTTTGTTTGGGGCAAGATATATGGTCCTTCACTTAGGCCTTCAGCCTTGTTAAAAAGACTAGGATTGGTATCTTGATATGTCATTATTGCATTCTAAGATTAAACATAAGTATTTCCCTATTGTCACTAAGTATGATGTCTATAATAAACTAAATAAGATTTGGTGTGCTTGAAACAACATTTGAATGGTATGATGTTTATAATATAATAAATAACATTTGGTGTGTGGTTGAAATAACATTTGGAATGCTTAACGTTGAAAAGAAAAAGAAAAAAATGGAGTGACTTATAATGGGCTTATGGTTGAGTCAATCTTGCAACTTCCCTAAACCCTATTTATAATAAAATAAATAAGATTTAGTGTGTTTGAAACAACATTTGGAATGATTAACGTTGAAAAAGAAAAAAAGAAAAAAAATCAGTGGTGCCTTATAATGGACTTATGATTTAGTCAATCTTGCAATTTCTCCGAGAGTAACCCCTATCACATATATTTGGGATTACCCCACATAAAGACCAGTCTAGTACTTAACTAAACTAAGGAGCAATAACTTATTCAAGGGATATATTTTGATAAAGAGGATGTCATGCTATATTAAAGATGTTGGTATCATAGGGAAGGATAATGCTATCATATCAACATGGGGACTTGCATGTCAAATCTATCTTTCAAATTAGCAAAGATGGGGATTTGCATGTCAAAGCTAGCTTCCAAATTAGCAAAGCTTTTGGTGCAAATAGTGCCCAGTGAAGCATTTCTGTTTCAAAATTATTATACATGTGGATATTTTACAAACTTGCTAAAATCAACGTATGTGATGCCTAATCTCAAGCTATCTAGAATCAACCATATACATTTTATGTGTCCATGATCTAATATTAATCACTATCAATCTTGGGTAATTCAACACCATTGGATGACCTCGGCATATAGTTTTTTTGAGGTGGCCTCAATGGTGAATTTTCACAGAAAAGGAAATCAAGTCACCTAGGAAGCAAAATATACTAGCTCTTTTCGAATTAAAATTTCATGCATAAAAATAATGTGAACTAGCATAGCTAAGAAGCCTTAATGACTTTTGTTAAGATTGAAAACAAAAAAAAAAACATTAGCAGGCAATCACTGTGTTTACCAGTTGCTCCTACCAGTGTTACAATTAAAGGGATACATCTTTACAAAAGAATGTGAACTAGCATAGCTAAGAAGCCTTAATGACTTTTGTTAAGATTGAAAACCAAAAAAAACACATTAGCAGGCAATCACTGGGTTTACCAGTTGCTCCTACCAGTGTTACAATTAAAGAGATACATCTTTACAAACAGAAGGGTATAATATCATGTAAAAGTGTATTGTCAAATTAGAAGAGACAAACATATATCATCAAGCAATTTGATCAATTTGTGGAAGGCAGTTGCAATAAAAACAATTTCAAAAACTTGCAGGTTGTAACGCATCTTATTGATAATAATGTCAAGCATGCTTGAATGGTTAGAAACCAACCCATTGAATGCTAGAAGAGGGGATGCAGTCAGAAGGTTGATGTCATATTTTATGTCTCGAGTGAGTCAATTTTGAAGATGTCCAAACAGATATGTCATATTCAAGCATAAGTTTGTCAGCAATTTCAAGAACCCCAAGGGCTAAGAGGAAACTATAACAGTGAGGTTGATATCTGCCAGGCATCTAGACCAAAAATCCAATGAAGGCGTTGAGTGAACTTGAAAAGTAGGACTAGGAACTTGACTCTGGGCCATTAAGAAATTAGGATCCCTCTGCAAATAGCCTACGGATTGCAGAATGAACTCATGATCTCTGAGATATCTATCTTCCATAAATAACAACATAGCTAGGATGTTTTACGAATGTTAGATGCTTTTGAAGAGTACAGTTTTTCTTTTCATGCAGGGAGCATGTCACCGTAGTAACAAGCAAATAAAAGGCGCATTTAGCATGATTAACATTACAAATAGTAACATTACAAATAGAAAAGAAAAGAACATATTGATTTCAGCCTCTATTAAAAATGTCCTGAAACATCAGATAGAAGCCATTTTAATATGATGGCTCCACTAGTGCAGCGGAAAATATCAACACTGTCAAGTGAAGTACAAAACCGGTTTCACACTTGCTGCAGACGTGACACCAGACTCTGCATTCAACTGTATTAGAATAACAAAAAAAGAAGCCCTTCCCTTGAATATATGGATAGTTCACATGTTCGGGAGTTGGATTTAACTGTACTTAAAGACCGACAATGCCCACAGATCTTTTACTAGCTTGGTTGGAAGTAATTTTCTGTCAAACCTGATCAATCACAGAGATAACCTTAAATCTAAGTCAACATATTCCAAAGGCACTCTAGTAGCAATTTGGTTGTCCTGGCAAATGAAGTCTGCAGTGCCTTTGTTGTTTGATTCATATAGAAACCTATAGAAAGGCATAGATCCCTCATCCTGTGCCACAGCTTCTGTGGCATTGATTGAGCTATGCTGAAGCAATCCATTAAACAGAAAATTTGATTTGGTACTCAAGCCTCCAGTAATTTCCTGAATAAAAAGAAAACACAATTAATTCCGTTTTGATGGGAAAAAATATGAGGAAAAGGCTTTGAACTGTTTAGCCTTTGATGACAAATATAATTTCCAATACCACAAAAATGTCATTATTTTCCTTGCAATGAAAAAAGGCAAAACAGCATAAATAATGACTCTGGACCTGAATGAATTTCAATGTCACAGGTTAAGGTCACCACCTGATGGGCAGTCTCACTTTAAACTAGTACTTCTCTCATTGTAAAATGTACACATGAAAAACAAATGGATTACCTGCTGGGCATGGGTTAATACTTTGTTTGGCAATTGGCATTCGTCACTGCTTTCAGGAGTGGAAGAATGTTGTTTAGGTTTGCAACATCTTCCATTCCCATGATAGGCCTCGTTAGGTGAACATGACAACCCCAGTGTCAAGAAAGCAACACTAGGAGTTTCAGTCTCCTGGGATGAAATATCATTCCCAAATGAACCTTTCCAATTCAATGCAAAACCAGGCTGCAAAGAGGTCGAACTTGAGCAACTGTCTTTCACGGCAGCCTGACCTGCTCCACAGCAGACCTTAGGAGTACTTCCGCTGTCATAAGAGAAACTTAGTTCAGAGGGATGCCTACTACCGGGGGATGCCAATTCAGAATTTGCTTGCCGTGTCTTTTCCTTGAGGGGTTCAAGACAGACTCCCAAAGAATATCTAACAAATACAAGAATCTAATATCAGCAAGCAGGGCTTGCACATAATTTTAATTCAAACTTTTGGGCTGGAAATAAATGCAAGAGGCCTAAGAAGGTACCTGAAAACGCCAGCAGGCTCCTGTATTGCAAGCTCCAATCTATTTGGATTAGGATCAGCTATGTCCTCAGGTTTCACATGTATCCCAGTCCCAACATTCAGACATGGAACCTTTGGTTGAATTGGGCTACCGGGATTTTCTTCAGAGAAAGGCCAGGGACGTTTTACGCCAGCAATCTAGTTCACTAATCCATCACAAATTGAGAACCCATCCTAATCATTGCAGAAAAATAAATGAATATATGAAGATTAATACTGAGAAATCTAAAAGGAGTCAAGGTTTTCCTACCCTGTCTTCCTCGGTCCAGGGAGGAGTGTTAGAATAGCTTTGGTTTGAAGGGGGCTCCAATTGCATAGTAGCGCCAGATGATGATATGCTCACCTGTATATACACAAAATCATGTTTCTTACTCGTAAATCCCAGTACGAAAATTGCATCCAACCATGAATCCTACCTCTTTTGAAGACACAATTTTATATATTAAGGTCCTAGAACCCCTATAGCACCAAAAAGAACAGAATATATCTTCTAAACTGCTATCCACATATACAAAGGCATTGTGTCTAACAACAAAAACAGATGAAATGAACTAAGGAGAACGGGAACAGAATTGAAATTGGAATTTAATTATTATGCACGAATCGCCAAAATAAATGGAACTGCACTAACAGTTATGGGAATGCATAACCCATATCACTGCGAGGGTAACAGTAAACTATAAATCTAAGCTTAGAAGGAACACATGGCCAATCTCCCAGAATCGCCTAACAATAAACTCTAAATCTCAATAACAGTAAAGCATAAACATAGCTAACAAAAGGGCTAACCAAAGAAGATAAGTCCCCCACAAAGTAAAGAATATAGTGAACCCACCACTGGCAACTTCCTTGCTGGGGCTGGATATCGTAGCAAGGGGTCAAAGAATCTCAAATCATTCAGAGGACTAGAGGTGTTCTGAGACCTTATTCCAAACAAATCCATCTTTCTCATCTCCAATTCCTGATTCAGGGAATGATTCAAATCATCTCTGTTCCCATTCTGGACAGGCCATAAGCCAGGTGCCATGATGCCGGGGTTGGCCACACCCACATCGGTCACACAGGACTCAACAGGCTCACTGCTCCTCCCAAGAGATGAATTCCTGGACAGGACCCTGTTCTCTTCTCTGGGTGACTGATGTTGTGGACTGCTACTGCTGCTGCTCAGTCCCATTGGAATCTGCTGCTTAAGATTAATGGAATGGAGATTTGCCATAGAAATGATGGAGTCTGGCATTTTGCAGGTGTTTCTCGGGGACATGAATGTTAGGTGCTGTTGAAGAGCCCGGCCCTTTACTTGTGAGGCATAGTTATGAGAGAAGACAAGAGAGTTGCCTTGAGAATGCAGGGCACCTGTGAGTGGAGGAAGGGCATGAGCTCGTTGTAGAGATGCCAGACAGGCTGCCTCTTGCCTCTGCTGTTCTTCCATGCGTAGTTTTTCCAACTGGGCAACACCCAGACCGCGCTGAGGGATTTTCTTTTGGCCATTCTTGGACTTTCTGCTGGATCTAGAACTCCTCTGGTGGTGCTGCTGCTGCTGCTGGTTCTCGTCCTGTTGTATCATGCTGCTGCCTTCCTTTGTTGTATATGTCAAGGATGACAGGGGTACCTTCTGAGTGTTGGATAAACCGCCTGCTCTCAGCAGCAGCATTGCCATCTAAATTCTAACAGACCAGCTGAGGTCTGTTAGGTCCTCGCCAGAGCTTGGGAGATAGAAGTATATGCAGAACTTGGGAATGAGTGTCAGAGGGAAAACGCATCCAAACAATTATTGGGTGGAGGGATTCCTATGTTTTGACTACAATTGCTGTCAGGATATATACACAGGAGTGCAGATAGACAGAAATAAAAAGAAGAGGTATAACCTCCAACTTCAAAACAATATAACTAGGAGCTGGTACATTGCGCAAAATAAAGAACTCCAAAATACAGAACTAGGAGGGAGAAACAGGCAGATATGCATATAACCACAGATGGTTGTTGATAGGAGGATATACACAGAGCTCCACAGAAAGATAGGGATACACCCACAGATGTTTGTTGATCGGAGAATATAGACAGAGCTCCACAGGCAGATACCCACAGATGTTGGTTTGTTGATAGGAGGATATACACAAAGCTCCACAGGCAGATAACCGCAGATGTTTGTTGATAGGAGGACATACGCAGAGCTCCACAGGCAGATACTCACATATGTTTGCTGATAGGAGGGTATACACAGAGCTCTAAAGAAACACAACTAGGAAGAGCAAGCCTACCTATGCCCACTTTTCCTCTGTTTAACAGAACTGCAAAGTAATAGAACTAGGAGAAGCACTAAAGCTGTGACCTGCATACCCTTAATTGATGTTTGATAGGAGATTAAACTAAGCTTCAAATAAATATAACTAGGAAGTGCAGAAATGTATCCAAAAACCCAAGGAGACATCAGGGTAGAGGATATGCAGAACTCCAAGCCATCAGAACTAGGAAAGGTAGAGGGGTATATATATATATGTATGTAACCATAGCACCCCCAGCAACAGTCGACAAAGATTTGAATTGGGGAGAGACATGAAGGAGGAGAGAACTAATGCAAGTCAACATTGCACTACTTATAGGTGATGATCATGAAGAGAAACGCCACCAAATCTCTGCATGGAAACCAGGAATCTTGTCCAATCTCCGCTTAATTGGGATCCTTCTCTTGTTTTTCACCTCGTTGGGATCCACCAGCACCAACACCAGTGTCTGCTGCCTAAGCCTATTCTCTAGGGGGTTGAGCAGGGGCTGCTTGCTTTTCGAAAGAAGTTGTAGGAGCATCCATCTATCTATCTAGGTATCCATCGTCATAAAACGAACACCATGCCCTGTTTTGAGAGCACCGCGTGGTAACAAAGTGAGGGCAGCATCAGATTCATAGAACCCATATCACAATTCTTACGAGATCCTACCATTCCTATCCTCTCCTCACACGTGTGACTTGTTGCAAAAACCAACAGAATCTGGAACAATCTATCCTCAAACCCCATGTTGTGAGTGTGGAGGGAGGGCCCAACCAAACCAGACCGTCATACATAATCAGCAGCAGCAATCAAACTAGAAGTCTTTTTTCTGTGGACCCCCACCTTCCTTTCCCCTTAACACCAAGCTACAGCATATCCCATCCCTTGCTCATCTGCATGACCCACTTCCGTTAAAGCTCCCCTCTGCCATGACCATGCCCATGCCCTCTCATTAATCCCCGTTCACACCCTGCCCCACTCACAAATCTAAATCTGCACATAACACCAATTCCATGCACACATACCCCTCTAAATAGACACTAGCATCTAGCTCTGCAACACCTCCCAAAAGCAGCTTTAGGCAGAGCACTCTAGCCCTGGATACCCTGTTGGATTGGTATTATTTGCTTTATTTGTTTGTTTTCCCCTATCATCCACAGCCCTATAATCTCTGTCTATATCCACTCTACCCATTTAACCATCCGAATTTCAATCCCCAACACATGAGAGAAAAACAAGGTAATACTAATTATCTATTCTCCCAAACCCACCTCTAGATTCCAAGCAGCTTACACACCTAGATTCACTCCACCTCTTAATATATTCATCTCTATCTCTCTCCCTCATAAATGCAACGGACCAAATTGGATTCTCAACCAACCAACCAACCTGCCTCAAAAATAATAATATAATTACAGTAGGGATTCAGCCTGCCCATCTCTTTCACATTGACTGCCTCATGCTGAAACAGGTCTACCCTACACACCAACAACACCAATCTGTCTCTTTCTTTCTCTGTGGCAGTTACATCATATGTGTGAAGTTTCTGCTCTACCCATAATGGGATTCAGGCATTTTCTTTCTCCCAACAATCATGTGCTTTGTATGTACTAAACCCACTTCCTCCCTTAACCCCTTAAACACGCTTCACTCATTTCAGCGAGCCAATTTTTTACTTTTAAATTTACTATGGTGATTAGAATTTAGTCCTCCCCATAATCCCAATCATATCATATCATAACAAAGAGAATAAAAACTTTTAACCCTGACACCAACTCTACCAGCCCACACAGAAAAACAGCTCTGCTCACGTTAATTATTGTGGTGTACTTACTGTGCTGTGAGTACTTGAGATTTGTATGGAGATGGCAAGAAGATTTGGGCAGTCCACCTCTAATTACTCTTCAAGATTGACAGTTGATAGAACCCACCTGAGATAAACTAAACTGCCCTTCCCTTCACCCAAAATTTGGCAGATAAGAATAATCTCCCACCAAAATAGCCAACTTCGTCCTCCTCCTCCACTATGTACTAAATCAAATACCCAAAAAAAATGGACATCTTTGGAAATTAGATGAATCTCCCACCAAAATAGTCACCTTCTTCATCTACCTCCTCACTATGTACTGAATCAAATACAAAAACAGACTGACAGTTATCTTGGTTCTACATACCAGCATCTATCTCGATCCCAGTTATTAACAAGAGAATCAAATCAGCCTCTGTACTAATCTACCCGATGGAGACATTCACACCCAAATCTTTCACATGTGTTAACATTACAACGCCATCCTCATTTCCCTCACTAACAGCCCTCATGGCTCTGTTGGTTTGTTTGTTTTGCACACCAACATTTACCCTACTGCTAACAACCCTCCTTATGACATGGTGTCAAGAGTGTGGTTGGGATAGAATATTTAGCATTTTACAAGCCCGTGGTCCCCCCAAAAAATAGACAATCCATGGATTGGTACTCAAATCTCATGCATTGTGACTTCCACATCCTCTCCCTAAGACTTGGGTGAGGTGGAATAAACATAGAGCAAGTGCTAATGTGATCTAAATCTTTGTCATAGTGTTATTCTGAAATTATGGATGTCAAGAGAATTATTAATATCACTTAAATTTAAATTGATTTTCTCTAATTAGATTGGATAAATATTGTATTTTATAGTTTTTAGTTTGAAATCTAAAATTTATTATGTTTTTAGTTTTTTTAATAATTTTTAAAATCTAAAAAAAAAGAATAGTATATTTCATATTATAGAGCTTACTTCTAGATGAGCATATTTTGTATATGATTTTGAATTATAATAAAAAAATTATAGCTATGGTATGCATGGGTCATTGGTATGTGAACCACTTAATATACCACTTGTCACATGGTTTTCACATTTTTAGGCTTCTCATATTATTTTTATTAATATAATTGAGCTAATTTTCTTGTGGAAAAAGAAAGACTTTTCATATTAATATACCAATCATTTCCAATGATGTATAGTAATAAAATGATTTTTCATTTTCATTTCCAATGATGTATAGTAATAAAATGATTTTTCATTTTGTGAATGTAAGTGTTCTTAGTTTCGCATCTCTTCTTAGAGTTCGCTACCATAGTGTTCAATGTTTCTATCAATAATGCTTTTTTTCATTGCAATCTTGATTTTACTGTTTATTTTTTCTTTGTTCAATTTCTTTTTGGTTCTAAGTTTCTACTATAACACATTAAGTTTTGCAATATAGTTTGTTGTTTAACAAATTGCTCTAAACATAATGATCAATCCCATGTCAAATAACAATAACAAGCTAATGGAAATCTTTAATAAGGGAAAACCAAAAGACTCCATAAATTAAAATCTATAAATAGTAAGATTTTGCAAAAATATTATTTTTATGATAAATAAAAACAACAAAATTATATTAATTAAAGAAAAAATGTACACAACATTACAAGGTTGGGGATCCTTTTAGTTTAGCATGAGGATGTCAAATGTCCATGCTATAAAATCAAAGAAAAATGTGTTTGTGACACCTAATCTTCCCTACTGACAAAGCATTTACAAACCAGAACTCATTGGTAATAACTTATATTACGTGTAATATGATCAAATAAATAGCCATAAAGATTACTTGAACACCGGATTGAATTGGCTTTAGTGGGAGAAGCTAAATGTCAAAGTTTCTTTGTTTTACATTTTAAGACCAATGTGTAAGTTGGTCAAAGCAACAACCACAAAATTTCTCTTCCATCTAATGTGAAAGGTTTGTATTTTCAAAAAGTGTTACAACATGCGATAGATACTCTATGTAGTCACCGGTTTATTGAACGCTTCCAATCTCAGTGCCCTTTAAAAACTTGTGGTGCACTTTCCTTAAAATGCATGTTAAGCAATGTTTCTTATTTATAACAATGATAATAATCACCTATATGAAGCTATGAATCAACCTCAATAATTAGTAAAGTAGCATGAAGAAACTAAAGAACTAATCATGTTTAAAGTCATGCAAATAATTCCAGCATGATATTGTTTATATAATCTTGGCATAACACGGAATGGGATGCTCTCTCTCATTCTTTATTATATCTTCAAAATTATTATGATTTAATTTATTTTTTAGTGTATAGTCAAAATTAAGTTTAAAAACAACATGGGGAAAGGAAATGTCTACCTTACATTGTAAAAGGACTCTAAACTTAATTGTTACTCATTTTTTTTTTATCTTTTTAATTTGTTGTTGTTTAGAGTGACTCTCCCTTAACTTTATCATTCATCCTCTTCTCTTCATCTATTATACTTCAATGTAATGTTGTATGTATTTCAATTATCCATGATAACCAAGTTTCATTAACTTTACAATGAGGAATAATGGAAAGTCTCATCCTTCTTCCATTAAAGATTAAATTGAAGCCTTCTTCCACTAAAAATTAAATTAAAGGTGAAATGTCATGGTTAAATAAGTTTGAAAAATCTACTTTATATATTTTAATATCATAATTTCTATTTATATATTTTAATATCATAATTTTTAAAATATGAAAAATAAAAAAAATGGTCCCTTATACTTTTACATAATTAGAACAATTCTTCTACCAACCTATCTCAAAATTGCATATATTCTATAATAGTAGTGAAACACCCCATGCAAATTGGAGAAACAAGCATAAGGGACCACTATATGTTGAATCCTTAGCTACCAAAGCCACAAATTCCATACTTTTGGACTATATTTACAAGTGATGTGGATATATTCTATATTTAACAATGTTTGGTAAAATGGTGATGCATAATCAATTAAATGAGAAACAAATGAACAAAGTTGCTTTACTATCTCATAAAATATATAGTCTACATCAACTAGCAAAAATGGTTGTCTTGAACAATTCCTTAAGATTATGTAAAAGATACTAGTATTCCAAATAAATGTGCAACTTCCTTTTATGATCTTTTGAATTTTCCTACAAGTTGATATATACCATTTAATTCCCAATACCATCAAAATATAGAAGATAGTATATTTAAACTTTAGGTTTAAGAAACCTTTAAGGTATTGTGTAAGAGTGCCCATGATCATGCACATTTGATTTATTTGTTCATTTTGTTTTAGGTATTTTTTGTAATTAATATTTTTTTTTGCATAATCAATGTTTACTTTTAGTTGTGTTTGTGCTTGCTTATGGGATTGTATATCACTTTCAATTTGCAATGAACCATCAATCTTGCATCAATGTTTTTTTGATTGATATGTTTAAGTTGGTCAATTTTATAACCATTTTTTCAATCACATTTGTTTATATTGACTTGTGTATATATACCATTTTATGTGTAAATGGTTCTATATATATTTTTACATGATTTTGAGAAATAGTTTGTATAAGTAACTCTTTATAATTGTTATCATGACTTAGTCACGATGATATCACACATTACTTTGATTTTGTTTTTTTTTAAATTAAAAAAGAGTTTTCGTAACTTAAATCATAATAATGTCAAACGTTGCTTTGATTTTTCTTCTTTTTTTATATCAAAAAAATATTTAAAAATAACCAAGCTTCTTGTATTTTCTACACATAATTTGATTTTGGATTGATATAAACTACAAGTTTCTTGTAATTTATATCATTCTTATTATTGTTTTATTTATATATTAATGTTTTGACACTTAATCCCTTAAGTTACAAGTACACTTTCAATTTGGATTTATTGTCCACAACACATTAATCATCCTTACATTCCTCAAATTACATATACACTTATATTTATCAAACAACATGAAACTTCCAATAAATCTAATAATTATTTAGACTAATCACACATATATTGCATTAACTCCATTATAACTAATTTAAATTTTTAATTTTAATATAACCTAATTCTTACTAACTTTAATTCTTACTAACTTTAGAATCCCTCACACCGTTCTAATCATAGTTTAAAAGTTTAAAGTGTGCTCAACCCAAGCTGAAACCAAAGCTTCGATTCCCAAGCACTGTAATTCTTAACTATCTAATGTTATGTTTTGTGAAAGAATACAATAAAGTAAATTATTTTCCTCTCTAACTAATGAATGTGCTTTATAAACTCACAAAACCCTGAAAATAAGACAGTGTGTCTACCATGTAAGCTGTTGAGTGATGAGTTATATAGAGAGAGAGAATGACCATTTGGAGAATTTTATTGCACGAGACTCCTTTTTAGATAGTTAGTTATGTGTTTAATGGATGTCAATTATAAACCTCCATTACGACTTAAATGCCTTCATGTGCTTCATAGCCTCCCAAGGCTTTCCATAACCCTCCATGGAAGCTCAATATTGTAGTCATCACTTTCATGTTTCTTCATAAAAGGAAAACATAGGTTATAATTTGATATGATATCATTATATTCTGAAAGTTGTTAAAGTAATGTCAATGTAATATTAGAACTTTAGGTTTTAGAAATAATAATTATATAGTTATGTAATTGCATCGAAAGTTGTTAAAGTAATGTTATAATTTTAGGTTTTGGAAATAATAATTATATATTTATGTAACTACACCCACTCATGTATGCTAAATATGGTTGTAATTTATACACATTATTTAGTTTTATAAATCAAAATCAACTTAAAAATGAAATTTAGAAGAGATTTTATTATTTTAGAAAAGTGATTTTTTTTAAGAGTGTTATTTTAAGGATTTTAAAATAAAGTTGAATTAATAATGTGTTGAAAAAAGTATTTGGATTAATTATATGATATAATTGTTAAAAACTCAAGTATATTGTAAAATAATTTATAGAGAATTTAAGAAGATACTATGGTATTTAGAAATATCACGTTATGGTAAATTAAATATATATCATCATCACATATTTATACAATTTAATATACATTTCACTTCTATTGCTTAATATATGAATAATTATTTAAATTTTGTAGGTTATTTGAGTGCATCACCAATCTTCCATAAAATAAGGTTGATTTGGTCATAATTGATCACTTAAGGTGGTCTCAATTAGTTAGTCGAAATTGCTTTGCCTTTGTCTAGTTTATCTTGGTTGATCTAGTTGGGAGCACTTAGTCGGTCCTTGTTTGCTAGTTGACACTCAAGAGGTCATGGTCAACTTGGATTTGACCACTTAGTCAATGCTTAGTTAGTCCTAATCAATCTTTAATCCTTGAGTTGGGTTTCCCTACAAGGAGAACACCTTGTAGTGGAGGTTTTTATGGAACCNTATGTTTATAGCGGAGGCGAACAACGGAAGGCTTTTAACATCGGTGCACCTAAGTCAATTGAACACACCGGTGCTCTTGCAAACATAACACCCCAGTGCGTAACAAATAAAGTGCATTGATAATCGTTATCAACATAAAATACTAAAATATTGTTTTTTATTTTATAAAAAATAAAATGCATCACGATGCTCCACAATAACAAATGTGCATTGGTGCATGTATAACAAATGCACCGAAATAGATTAGAACAATTGATTATTCAACAAAAAGACTTAATTTAAAAACCATAAACCTTCCACGGTGCACTTAAAAAAACATACAACACCCATGCATCTACAATAGCGGCACACTAGAAAACAATAACGATGTGCTTAGTAATACTCTAGTCTTGTGTTTTTTACTATATAACCAAAAATATGTGTGGTACATTACTCATACACAAATGCATTGGTGCATCCAAATATGTGGCACACCATTTTAGGGTAAAATAAAACAAGTGTACCTATGTATTGAAATACAAAGAACACTTTTGTGCATCTTATGGGCGCACCGTGAAAGGGTAAAACTAAAAAAAAAAATTACCAAATCGAATTTCATTGTCACATTTCTTTTTGTGCTTCCAACCTATTAAATGAGCACCAATGTTCACCTTCCTTCTATTGCCACCCCGTTTGCAGTGCTCTATAGTGTTGCTTCATTAGTGCCCCTGCAGATCATGTACATTTTCCAATTTTGGAAAAAAGTTGAAAAAACAAATTTCCTCTATGAGCCAACCATACCTCCTCGAGGGAAAAGNCCTTCTATTGCCACCCCGTTTGCAGTGCTCTATAGTGTTGCTTCATTAGTGCCCCTGCAGATCATGTACATTTTCCAATTTTGGAAAAAAGTTGAAAAAACAAATTTCCTCTATGAGCCAACCATACCTCCTCGAGGGAAAAGGGACCAAGTAAATTGTTTCTTACATCCTTATTTTAATTTTCATCATATTAAAATTTAAAATTGGTCTTGAATTTGAGATTTTTTAATATATATATTCGTGGTGCACTTCGCGAGTTCAGCTCACCCCAGACAACAATGTGTCTTGTGAATTTACAGGAAGCACCACACATGGTGCTTCCTATGTATTAATAGGAATCACCGTGTGTGGTGTGTTTAAAACTACACATCACACTACTAACACTAAACATCGCACACCAAGATGGGGTTGGTGCCTTTGCTTAGAAGAGGCATTGTCTTCACAAAAATCCCACCAGTGCATTCTGACAACTTAAACGTGCCACACATAGATTAATTGACCTACCAGCGTGTTTAATTATTAACATTACACCAATGTGCCATACAACCAGGAGCACCGTGAAATCGTGAACATGAATCATTAATGAAGAATGTAGCACCGTTGCGCTACATAAAATAGAGCACCATGGATGGTGCTTTCTTTATAATAAAGTACATCGTGAATGATACATATTATTTATTAGAGGCGCATAGATTGTTTTAACACTTTTTTTTTTGCAAATACAAATTAATTTCAATTTTTGATATGTTGGCGCTACGCACGGTTGTAATACCCTAGGTTCAAGTTATCTTAACCAACAAAACCCTTCAGACACTGGCCCTTTCAGCATCACCTACATGTAGATGAAGTCTCACTCGAGGTATCTATTGGGTCTACAGGAACCAGGCCTCTGCAGTAGTGAGGGAATGGGAGGTGATCATTCTACTTATTGGTTTTGTGCACGTTGTCATGTCTTTGTTCTTTGTTAGCTACTTAGTGAATTCATATTCATATTAGCATTATATTCCAGATTACAACATAAACCCATTACTGTAACAGTTGTAACTATTGTGCAATGATTACACATAAGTCAAATCTAATCTAGTATACATCTAGAAAGAATCCATGAACAATCACACAAAAGACAGGCAACATAGTAGTTAATGTGGTTCACCCAACTTTGGGCTATGTCCACAAAAACTAGCTTCTTTATTATGCTTTTGGTAATTGTCTCAGGCTTGCGCACTGCGCTTACAATGATACCTCATGGTTATCTTTCTCTTCTCCTAGCCTAGTCGCTCTGCAGTGAAATCCTTTCTCTCTCTTTTCATCAACTCCTTAGTATTCAAACATAGAGTCTCTCCTTCTCATCCTATCTTATCACTCTTCTTCTTCAACCCTTAATCTCACAACCCATTACATATTTATACATAAATTATAAGGCTTAAAACCCTACTTTGTTCATCTCAAAACCTTATTACAATACATAATCACTTCAAGTTAACTTGTTGTTCGGGCTGCTTTCACTTGCTTTTCCGTCTGCATGTTGTCTTTGCACTCTAACTGTTGTTCTTCCTGTTTTTGCGCATCCTTTTATCTTTAGCACTTCGGTTTGTCATCCTTCCTTTTCACCTTCTTTCTTCGATTGCTTTATTCTTTTTTTTTATTCTTTTTCTTTATTCTTCTCTCTACTTCATTCTTCTCTCTGTGCACTATACTCATGGTTGTACCTCAATTGCACACTCTTGAGTCTTCCTTCTTCTTCTACGTACTCCTTCTATACTTAGTATTTTTATGTATATTATTTCCAAAATGCCTATCCAACAGGCCCCCAACACTCATGTGTAGCTTGTCATGAGCCACTTAGGCATGTTGTGTGCTCCTCCATCCTTGGATGAAATTTTGGGAGGCTTCATTTTCTTACGCAACTTCCCTTATTATAGTTACCTTTGTTTCTACATTCAGTTCGACCCCCTGCATAGTCAAAGATGCAAGTTTTTCTTCTTATTGCTTGTTTCACCTTGCCCTGTGCAGTGGCCAGTTCACCTATCACCCTTAATGCTTCTTCATGTAGCAGTCCTAAGCGTTGTTGACGGATCTTTTGTCGATCCCTCATCTTTTCAACTTCCACGTATGACTACCTCTATGCCAAAATGGTTGTCATACGTTCAACTAGTGAAAGTGTGTTTATTCTCTCTGAAGCTTGTTGGGCCTTTTCCTGCGCTTCTCTTAATTTGGCCTCCATGGCCTTCATCTCTGGATCTTACACCAAGTCTATCCATATTTGCGCACTCTCCTCACATATTTTTGTGCACTCTTCTTCCACCTTCCTGATGGTGGCGATGGTTGTCAACATCATTCTTTATTTTCCTACTCGTTCCTTCGGTGGTGTTCTCGACATACTTCACAAATATAGGTCCTCAATCTTTGATCGGAAGCCTTTGATGACTTTGCCAATATTCAATATGTGCTCTTCCATAATAACCTCTACTACTATCAGGACTTCTGGCATTTCCTTGTACAACTTCTGGATGACCGCTTATGTCTTATGTGCCATACTCTTGGCTTCGTCCTTTTCCTTTAAAGCTTTCCTGACCCTTTCCTCAACCTCATTATTTTCCTTCCTTACTCCTACCACTTTCCCTTCCACTGCACTCTTTTGTTATAGAAAAGTTTCATATTGTTGCTGCAATTGATCTTTTTCATCATGTACTTTGGTCAATTCCTGGTGTGCTTCATCTCCTCGGATCCTAATCTCATGCAACATGACTATTTTCCATCTTTGCAATATGTGTATCGACATCCATCACATCACTATGTTTAGATGGCTTATTTCCTTCACCTGTTCTTGTAGTTATGTCATTGGGAACTCAATTACGTCTGTCTCAATTTGTAGCATTTTGTGCCCAAGTATTAGCTTGGTTAAGACTAGATGAGTAGTCTTTGCTTCCTCCACCAAAATTGTGGGCGTTCCTCCCTCTAACTTGCGCTCTTTTGTTATGTTGGTTGCTTCCAAGAGTTGTTGTAGTGTTACCAACTAATCCTGCACCTTCTGGTGATGATCTTCTTATTTCCTCATCACTTCCTCAATGACTTCCTTTGTGGCATCTCGTACTTGGTAGTTGATTCATTCCATGTCATCATTAGTCAAATTGTAGACTGGGGGTACCTTTTTCACTTTGGTCTTCTTACGCGAACCTCCTACTGGCTCCTTCCCATTATCTTTTTTATTCACTCCTTCTGTGGGGACTGTCTATTGTGCCTCTAGTGAATATGGGTCATGCGTGTTTCCTGCATCATTGTTTTGGCCATTCCCCTTCCCCTCATCCAATTATTCATCACCCTTATCTTGTTCTTATTCATCTCCCGGGTGGCCCATTTTTTCTGCTGGAGATTTCCACCCATCCTCCCAATCATTAGCAATCAGAGAGACATCATGTGTAGTCAACCTATAGTTGGTTGGAAACCACTAGCGTGCAAGGTCCTTATTTTCTTGCACGCACATATGGTGCATCCCTGCTTTGAACCACACAATATACTTGTAGGTTTCCATTGTCTCAACTATGATGCATGGTGTATGCTCGATTATATACCTGATATTATCAAAGTACACAAAAAATATTGTCCTATTGCCTCCTTTTTGTTTTCATATGTGTAATGTTCCTGACTTGGCTAGTCTAGGAAACGTTGCTAATGTGTGTGTAGGATCAAAGGTTTACAGCATATAAATGATCATACAAATAATAAACGTGACAAAGGACTGCAAAGTTTGTATTATGATATCTCTGTGGATTACAAAATGGCCGAATGCGGCTGAATAAACTGACAATACTCGACTAGATCAATAGACAAAGGATCTTAGCCGGAATACCAATAAGCAACTGCGACTGAATAAAATAACAACGCTCGACTAGATCAAAATACAAAAGGATCTTAGCCGGAATAAAAATAAGAAACTAAAAGATATACCCAAAATATGGGAGCACTGCGGAATCAATGAAGAATGATGGAAGACCTGGATGATCTTCTTGATGACTAGGGTGTGTCTTTCAACACCAAAATCAACCAATTGGTGTCTTCCTCCTGGAATACACTAGACAAGTGCCCATGACTTCCTTCATGTGATCAAAGGCTTCCTGTGATTTCTCGGTCCATATGAAGGCCCCATGCTTGGTAAGATCTGTCAGCGGTGCTCCAAGCTAAGAAAAACCCTGGACGAACCACCTATAATAGCTTCACAGCCTGAAGAAGCTCCTCAATTCTGGCACGTTCTTGGGCATCGGCCAATCCAGAATGGCCCTGATCTTCTCTTGGCGCACCTGTACCCCCTTTGCACTGATGATGTGGCCTAAGTAAAGCAGCTCTGTCATACCGAACTCACACTTGGACTCTTTGGCATATAATGATTGTGCTTCCATGATTCTCAATACCTCATCCAGGTGCCTCATATTCTCTTTCCATGACCGGCTATAGATCAAGATGTCGTCGAAGAAAACCAAGACTGAACTGATCCTTGAATGTATGGTTCATGCAAGATTGGAATGTAGCGGGTGCATTGGTTAGCCCAAATGGCATAACCAGGAACTCAAAGTGTCTAAAATGACATCGAAATGTCATCTTCTCTATGTCCTACTCTCGGATGTTGATCTGATGATATCCAGAGCGTAGATCAATTTTTGAGAAGAAAACTTCCCCATGCAGTTCATCCATCAACTCGTCAATGCGTGGGATAGGGTACCGGTTCTTGATGGTTTCCTTGTTCAAGTCTCGGTAATTAATGCACATCCTCATGGTGCCATCCTTCTTCAGAACTAAGACAACTAAAGAAGCAAATGGGTTGCTTCTTGGTCTGATGTGTCCCATCGCCAACAATTCCTTGATTTCCTTATCTATCTCATCCTTGAACCTCCTAGGATGATGATAGGGGGGGGTGATCATAGGTTTGGCCCCCTCCTCCAACTCAATGGTGTGCTCAAACCCCCTATCAGGTGGTCTCCCTGGTGGAATTGCCTCAAAGACCTACTGATGGCGTCCCAATAAATTCTTGATCTCTGTATGGTATTGTTGTCGACCTTCTGAATCCTTCTGAGTAGTGATCAAGCATTCTGCGACATATTCTACCTCACCATGTCTAAATATCCTCTCCATCCTCTTGGCTGAAACTGTCCTGGGTGCTCCTATCAACATACCTCTTAGAACAACCTTCTTCCCATCCTGATCTCTGAATCCCATTTCCAAGGTTTGGTAGTTGGTAGTGATTTTTCCCAAGGTAATCATCCACTGAAGTCCTAGCACCACATATGTGTCTGATAGGTCAACCACATAAAATGTGTCTCTCACTGTGTAGTTGCCTAACTTCATCTCTAAGTTTGGAACTCTGTCTAGACACTCCAATGTGTGGCCATCTGCTATGGCAACATCAAACCCCTCAAACTCCTCTATCTGAAGTGCCCATCTCGATATTAGTGAAGTGTTGATGAAGTTGTGGGTGGCCCCACCATCTATCAGGGCGATTGCCCGTTGCCCCTGAATAATCCCTCTGATACAGAGGGTATCATACTTGGGAACACTAGAAAGGGTCGCTATGACACCTCCCTTTGCTGGTTTCCTCCTGTTAGCCTGTTCTGGTGGTTGTGGGACTACTGGAGGATGGGCTTTTGCTGGTGTTGGTGGTTTACGGGGAGGTTGCTCCTATGCTGGTGTTGACTCCTCCTATGAACTAATGGATCCACTGTCCTACTCCTCCTCCTCACTGTCCACGTTGTTTGCTGCTACCTCAATATAATAAATCTCTCCCTTGCCCATGCACCTGTGGCCTGGGACCCAAGGATCTCTGCAGTTGAAGCAAAGCTTCTTCCTCATAAGCTCTCACCTAGTCTCATCATCCAACTTCTCCTTGCCCT
>SNQJ01S0076276.1:43192-55828 GCA_010110895.2 Picea sitchensis
TGTCAAACCTGTCCATGAGCCTATCTGTAAACTCCCTATAGGAGGTGATGCGACTGTGACCCAATGTCACCAGTCCATGATACCACCACTCATGTGCCTCACCCTCCAAGTGTAAGGTCGTGAAAATGATGGCCTCTGTCTTGGTCATTTGGTTGAGCTTGTAATACGTGTCTATCTTCTGTACCCAAGCTCTGGCGGTGTATTTGGACGATTCGTCGAAAGAAGGGATGGTGAGTTTCCCAAATTTTCGGATGAAATTGAGGTTATGCCCCTGTTGTTGTTGTGGTCCTCTCCTCTGTGGCTCTCTGGGGCGGTTCTTGAGTCTGAGTCCATAGTAATTGACTAAGGTCATGACCTAATGGATGTTAGGGTCCTAACCCACACATAGGTAGATCAATATATTTGAATGTAATAAAGGTCAATATTAATAAGACCTTTCAATAAAATAGAATAAGGTGGATGTAAGAAGACCTAATAGAAGCTTCCACTTCTAGAAGGATCCTCCTCTAGATGCTTCTCTTGATAGACATATTTAGTATAAATAAGGGTCGAGGGTATGAAAACCCTATCTTGGAGATTATTGTAACAGAGTATTGCTCGACTGGAGGTTTCCCCCTCGAAGAGGCCTGTGAACATTGCTTTCTGAATCAAAGTGCTATTTCTGTTGTTGTTCTTATATCATTTTTGTGTTATTGTGGAGATTATGATGGTTATATTACTATTATTCTGCCATTTCTAGCATTTTATTTATGTTCTGTGTATTTATTATATCTGGTATCTTGCAAGTGGTATCAGAGCACTTTCCTTGGTAGAAATTATGGGAATTTATTTTTAGGGTAGAGATGTATTCCAACGTCTTTAAGCCACAAAGATCTGTCATTATGCACATAAACCTGCGGTTGAGGGATTCATACACGTAGGAAATACAAATGGCTCTTAAGCGCACATCTGTTGGCCACCCTTGTAACCCCTATTGGTACCCCTTCAAGTGATAGCGCATYAGACAACACATGTGTACGGATATGCCTAGATTTCTTGAAGCCCTCTTTAGATAAACCTATCGGCCGTCGAACTTCTATAGTGTCATCGAGAACAACACTCAGGAAGATACTCTCTAGTACCTGGGTAGTCGGGTAGTACGGCTAAGGGTACGGTCTATCCTCCTTAGTTAGTGCCCTGGGATATTGGTTCGAGTACTACTGTTGGACCCCGCATGTATATTAGAGAGCTATAGCACAGGGAAAACCCTTGTTTGTAGAACCCTGGAATACCTAACCCTTGGGGGACAGAAACATAAACAAATTAAAAACGACCAGATCTATTACCACGCAACTGTGTTCGGGTTACCAAGTAAATACACATTTCTTTCTGGTTAAGCATTTGGGGATTTCATCACACCTGTATTCTTCAAACCGGAGTATAACTCCGGAGGTGTAAAAAAAAAAGTCTGGAAAACTTTTCACCATTATTTTAGACCTATTCCATTGGATTCATCTCTTTGCCCTTATCACATTCATCCATATCATTTTTCGGAAAAGATTTTGACCTTGCCTACCCCTTTTTAGTTCACCCATCCTCATGGCCCATACCCGTAGCCAAGAACTGGAGTCTCGCTTCAACAACTTGAAATCTAGTTTCTTAGAGACCCAAAAAGAAGTGAAACAACTCAGTGCTACTGTTACCTCCCTCGATGCATCCATCAATACAACCATAAATTCATCCGTGAAGTCCTCAATGGAAAAAGTCAAACAAGAACTGACCACCCAGCTTGAATCTATCTTTGCATCACTTTACACCAAACTAAGATCCCTACTGATGACCCTTTCCCTAACACACCTCCAAAGACTGAAGGTGAACATTCCTCCCATTCCCATACCTTTCAGCCCCATCACTTTCAATGTGACATATGCCTTCCGCGGGTGGATGTAACCAAATTTGATGGCTCAGACCCCACTGGTTGGGTCACCCAAATGGAACATTATTTCTCTTTATACGACATTACAGATGACTTGGCCAAACTCCGGTATGGTGTTCTCCATCTAGATCAAGAACGCTGGCAATGGTGGCAATGGAGAAAAACTTCCCGTCAAGGGTATATTGCTTGGACCCAATTTTTTACTGAGATTTATGAACGCTTTGACACTGACACCAACCATTTGGGTCGTTTGACAAAATTGAAACAATCAGGAACAGTTGAAGACTTCATAGATGCATTTGAGCGCCTGGATTTTTGAACAGAGGGCATGACTGATGCTTTCTTTCGAGAGTGTTTTATCAGTGGCCTCAAGGAGGAGATTCGGTCCCATGTCCTCATGGCTCGACCTTCGAGTTGGGTGGAGGCTACTAAAAAGGATAAAGAAGCACAACAAGTTGTATCCTCTCAAAACCGTAAACCTTCCTTTATACCTCACCCTAAACCCGTAACTCCCACTACTCCCTCCACCCCATTGAAGATCCAAAAATTGACCAGGGATGAAATGGATGAATGCCAACTCAAAGGCCTTTGTTATAATTGTGATGACAAATATTTCCCGGGGCACAAGTGTAAGGAACAAAATATTTTTATGGCCATCTCTGAGGATATTTCAGACAAGGATGTTGAAACTCCCCTTGTGTCTGAGTCACCGGAAATCACTAACATAACCCCTCCCTCAGACCCTCCCGAAGTAGAACCCATCATTTCCCTCAATGCTCTCACCGGCTTCTTCACTCCCCAAACCCTCAAGTTAATTGGTTACATCAAGCATCGGAAGGTCATCATTCTGGTTGATAGTGGAAGCACCCATAATTTTATTCACTGCCACATTGCCCAAGAAACTCATTACTACATCCATGCTATCAACAATTTCCAAATCATGATTGCCAATGGTGGTTGCATGAAATGTGGAGGGTGCTGTGAAAATGTGCGTCTCCAAATCGGTGACTACCACCTCAAATCCCATATGTTTGCTATCGACATGGGTGGTTGTGACATTGTGTTGGGTGCAGACTAGCTAAGAACTTTGAGTCCAATTCTCATGCATTTTAAGACATTAACCATGCAATTCGACTAGGAAGGCCACCAATATAAATTCCAAGGCATCATTGTAGGTTCACCTGAGGTCATTAGTTCACATCGCATGGAAACGTTGCTCGAAAAAGGTCATTCTGGTGTCATTGCCCAACTCCATGCCATACAAGCAACAGAGACACCCCTGGTACCGCATGACCTCCAAGCCCTCCTTTCTAAACATGAAATGGTATTTTCCACTCCCCAAGGACTCCCTCCTTCCCGAGGTGTTCATGATCTTTCCATTCCCCTTTTACCCGGAAGCCTTCCTCCCAATATCAGTCCATATCGCCACCCCTTCTCACAAAAAAATGAAATTGAGAAAATGGTCTAGGAACTCCTTAATGCATGCATTATCCGTCCTAGTACGAGCCCTTACTCTTCTCCTATAGTCATGGTCATGAAGAAAGAAGGTTCTTGGAGAATGTGTCCTGACTTTTGTGCCCTCAATAAACTGACCATTAAAGACAAATTTCCCATTCCTGTCATTGATGACCTCCTGGATGAATTGAGTGGCGCCCAATTATTTTCTAAACTTGATCTTCGCTCAGGCTATCACCAGATACGTATGAAAGAGGCAGACATTCCCAAGACAACCTTTCACACTCATGAGGGCCACTATGAGTTTTTGGTCATGCCCTTTGGCTTGTGTAATGCCCCCTCCACCTTCCAAAGCCTCATGAATCATGTCTTCCGTCCTTTTCTCCATCATTTTGTCTTAGTTTTCTTTGATGATATCCTCATCTATAGCAAAACTTGGACAAACCATCTTACTCATGTGGATCAAGTTCTCCATCTACTCTCTTAGCACCAACTTTTCCTAAAATAGTCTAAATGTGCTTTTGGTGCCTTGGAAGTAGAATACTTGGGTCATTTGGTTGGCAAGGATGGCGTCAGGGTGGACCCAAAAAATATTGAAGCTATGCAAGATTGGCCGCACCCGAAGACTCTCAAAAGTTTGCATGGATTTCTGGGCTTAACAGGGTATTATTGCAAGTTTGTTAAGAACTACAGAAAGATTGCAGCACTTCTCATTGCTCTCTTCAAAAAGAACTCTTTCACTTGGACTCCAACCGCTACTCAAGATTTTCAAACATTGAATATGGCCATGTGCACCACTCTGGTTCTAGCCCTTCCTAATTTCACAAAGACCTTTGTGTTGGAATGTGATGCCTCGGGGAAAGGAATCGACACTGTCCTTATGCAAGAGGCTCGACCTTTGGCCTTCACTAGCAAGCAACTGTCTAAAAGGAATCTGGGCAAACCCATTTATGAAAAGGAAATGATGGCTATTCTGCATGTCATTGATCTATGGCGCCCTTATGTCTTGGGGCAACGTTTCCAAATTAAGACCGACCATCAAAGCCTCAAGTACTTTCTGGAACAACGCATTTCCTCCCAGTAGCAACAAAAATGGGTGACTAAGCTCTTTCGATATGATTATGAGATCATTTACAAGAAGGGTAAAGACAATGTAGTGGTGGATGCCCTGTCCCGAAAATATGAAGAAGAAGGATCCCTTTTTTCTCTTTCCTTCATTGTACTATATTGGCTCCAAGTTGTGCACCAAGAATGGCTTCAAGATCCCAAAAGTTCGCATCTAATCCAGCAATTACAGACCAAGTCTCTGGCTCCCCCAGGGTACTCTTGGATCCAGGATGAGCTTTGCTACAAAGGCCGTTTGTATTTAAGTAAACAATCAAAGTTTAAATCCATGGTACTTTCTGAGCTTCATGCTACACCCACAGCGGGGCACTCAGGGTTCACCAAAACATATGACAGGGTCAAACGTTCTTTTTTCTGGGATGGTATGAAACAGGGCATCCGTAATTTTGTCGCTGAATGTGAGGTGTGTCAACGCAACAAGGGAGAAACAATCAAATCTTCGGGCACACTACAACCACTTCCGATTCCACCCGCTATTTGGAAGGATCTCTCTATGGACTTTATTACTGGCTTACCCAAATCGGAGAATAAATCAGTCATAATGGTGGTTGTGTATCGCCTTTCCAAGTATGCTCATTTTTGTGCTCTTCAACACCCATTTACTGCATCCACGGTGACTCAAATTTTCATGGACCAGGTCTTCAAGCTTCATGGCATGCTGCACTTTATTGTTTCTGATCGTGACCCAACTTTCACAAGCAATTTTTGGCAAGAATTGTTTAAGCTACAAGGCACCCAATTGCATCTCAGCTCAACTTATCATCTCTAGACTGATGGTCAAACGGAAGTTGTCAACAAGTGTTTGGAAACATATCTAAGGTGTTTTGCCTCTGAAAAACAACATCAGTGGGCTCAATGGTTACCCCTAGCCGAATGGTGGTACAACACTTCCTACCATACAACTACTCGCATGACTCCTTTTGAAGCAGTATATGGACAAAAACCACCTTCAGTTCTCTCATACTTATCGGGTACCTCGAAGGTCCAGGCGGTTGACCAAACACTTACAGTTCGAGAAGATATTCTTCATACCCTTAAAGAGAACTTGGTCATGGCACATAATTACATGAAGCAACAAGCAGATCAAGGTTGCTTTGAACGTCAATTTGCAGAATGGGATCAGGTGTTTCTGTGACTGCAACCATGTAAGAAAACTTCCCTCAAGGTCGAGCATTGTCAGAAGCTAGCGCCCAACTTTTATGGTCCTTATACAGTTCTCAAGCATGTGGGACAAGTCGCATATCAGTTAGCTCTGCCCAGTCAGTCGAAGCTACATCCTATTTTTCATGTTTCATGCTTAAAGAAGGTGATTGGAACCCGGTGCCAAATTCAAACCAACCTTCCAGAGTTAGTTGAAGAAGGATCCATTTGGCTACAACCATAAGCAGTTTTGGACTAGCGTTAGCGTCACCTACATTAGAGAACCATCAAGGAAGTGCTAGTCCAGTGGAAAGATACGACTCCAACAGATGCCACTTGGGAACTAGCTACCATTCTGCAGCAGTTTCCACATCTCAAGCCTTGAGAACAAGGTTGTTTTTAAGGAGGCGGACATGTTAGGCTCCTAACCTGCACATAGGTAGATCAATATATTCGTATGTAATAAAGGTCAATATTAATAATACCTTTCAATAAAATATAATAAGGCGGATGTAAGAAGACCTAATAGAAGCTTATATTTCTAGAAGGATCTTCCTCTAGATGCTTCTCTTGATAGACATATTTAGTATAAATAAGAGTCGAGGGTATGAAAACCCTAGCTTGGAGATTATTGTAACAGAGCGCTGCTCGACTGAAGGTTTCCCCCTCGAAGAGGCCTATGAACATTGCTTTCTGAATCAAAGTGCTATTTCTGTTGTTGTTCTTATATCATTTATGTGTTATTGTGGAGATTATGTTGGTTATATTACTGTTATTCTGCCATTTCTAGCATTTTATTTATGTTCTGCGTATTTATTATATCTAGTATCTTGCAATGGAAGTCATGACCCAATGCTATGTACTCCCTCCTATACTCTGCAATGTCATCTGCATGAGTGGGTGGCCTCTGTGTTATCAGTGGCGGTGCTGCTACTAGGGGTGCCCTCTGGAAATTGGGAAACAAGGGTCTGGGAATCCTACTCACATAGGTGTATGTGCGAGAGGGTGACTAGGGTCTACTGCCTGCTCCTGAGTTCCCTTGTGCTGCATGTAGGACTTGTGTGTCTGGGGTGCCCACTCTAGCCAATCTATCAACCACCTGTGCCAAGGACTGAGACATGGTTCGTTGACTAGCTAACATATCGTTGATAACCTACATGAAAGTTGTCTCTGGATCTACGAGGGCCTTGCCACTACCCTCTGGTCGCTCATATCTGTCTCCTAGCATCCTCTTTGCCTCACACTCTGCCTCACACTCTACTTCTTTGTGTGCCTCTTCCTCTTCCTCCGAGCTAGGAGGAAAAGGGGGGAAATCAGGCCTATGCCTTCTTTCCTTATGCTTCTTGTAAGTGACATATTTTTCACCTACATGTTCACGACCCTCTGGGTCTTTTGCTGCACTCATTGTATTTAGTCACAAGCTGGCAGGACTAAAGCTCTGATACCACTGTAATGTTCCTAACTTGGCTAGTCTAGGAAACACTGCTAGTGTGTGTGTAGGATCAAAGGTTTACAACATATAAATGATCATACAAATAATAAACGTGACAAAGGACTGCAAAGTTTGTATTATGATATCTCTGTGGATTACAAAATGGCCGCATGCGGCTGAATAAACTGAAAATACTTGACTATATCAACAGACAAAGGATCTTAGCTAGAACACCAATAAGCAACTGCGGCTTAATAAAATAACAACACTCGGCTAGATCAAAAGACAAAAGGATCTTATCCAGAATACAAATAAGGAATTAAAAGATAATACCCGGAATATGGGAGCACTGCGGAATCAATGAAGAATGATGGAAGACCTGGATGATCTTCCCAGTGACTAGGGTGTGTCTTCCAACACCGAAATCAACCAACTGGTGTCTTCCTCCTGGAATACATTGAACTATCTCTCCTGAGATGCACCTCTTCTCCTCAATGAAAAGTCATAATTTGCATAATAATGAATTAGGTCGCTGACCCTTCCTTTATATCTTTCCAAAACCCTAAATCATGCTGAAACCCTAATTCACTGTTGACTTCCAAAACCCTAAATCACTGTTGAAACCCTAATTCACTGTTGACTTCTATTTTTAGCTCATAATGACTTAAAAGTGCTTTTAACCCTTTTTAGCTCAATACCACTTTTCGAATATAACACCTGTGACTGGAGTGACCTCTAGTAACCCTGTTTACCCTCTTTGGCCCTCGCTATAGTCTAACGGGGCGGTTTAGACCATTAAGCCTCCTCTCTAGAGCTCCTATTTGGAAAGAGACATTACAATATACCATAAGTTGGCATACCACGTAGCCATATTACTTCTACCGGTTGTTCCCATGCGTTGGTAGTAGCCCATTTCTTGCCATCCTACCAGTGAAATTAAAATAATACTCCAGGCATAATGAAATTCGGTACCCTTCTCCTGGGCCTCAATATAGTCTGTCAAAAATTGATTGACCAAGAAGGTGTCCCAGTTCATTTGGACCCCTTCTAAGCATTTTTCTGCGGTTGTGATCACTAGGGTTGGTACTTCGTGTTGGGTATGTGTTATATTCTCTGGAAACGTGACACCTACCTTGAGAAACGTGTCATGTATTTAGGTGGTTTTTTCAGCACATGGTTTTTGCCAATGATTTTCTATTTCTGGTTAAGGAATTAGGGTTTTGGACTAATCCAGGTCATTGGGTTAGGGTTTTGGATGCCGCTGGCTCCTATATGTATATTGTATTGTAAACAATGTAACACAATGAATGAATATAATATATGCTGGTTTTCCCAGTTTGGGTTTCCAAGGGAAAAATCTCTATGTAATGTTTGTATTTTCCATTGTATCTTTTCTGTTCTTTTATGAATATCTGTTTACAATAGACATTGTACAAGGTTAGAATTTACACTTCATCCTTATAGCACATGCGTAACAATTTGCAGGCCAACACCTGCATTGCAAACCGAACACCGTCAACATTGATGTTCATGACATCCAATGCCCTTTTCCCCCCGAAGGTGTGAAACTTCTCCTTCATTTCATCTAATAGGGATCTCTCCCTTACTTTGTTGAACAAGGTGGTCGGATCCTCTCCTTCTTTCAATAGCCCTATGATCCGCGCAATTAATGTAGTATCAATTGACACTAGTGGGTCAAGCCACAATGTCCCTCCATGGACGCAACTTAGCAGTAACTTAACACATGCATTGATTTAGAGGCTGCTCCGGAAGTGTTGAACCTCTAATAGGTTCAATATTCTCGACTTCTCGATGCAGGGATGATTTTAGGGGATAAATTTCGCTCATGGGCTAATTTTCCATGGTTTTTCACAAAAAAGTATTCGCCATTCTAAAAATTATTTGCTCAAATTCTATAGGATAAAATTATTTTACCTTAAAAATAGCCAAAATTTTATATAAACTATATAAAATCCTTAGAAATTTGAATATTTCTACAAAAACATCGCCAAACATTTATAGTTGGCATATGAAGGATTAGTAAGATTCACTAAGGTTTCTACATTTTAAAATAAATTTCCATCCTTAAAATCATCCCTGTGAATCTCAAGTCTTGTCACCCACATCTACGTTTCCAGCGATATCGCTCCTATGCCCAATACGCTCTTAGCGCACAAGTATTTTTTCCTAGCCAGCTTAGGAAACTTCTTCTCATCTGTGATATTATGATCCACAAACTTTCCTATCATGTCTCCTTCCACACTTACACTAGGTGGGACTGGTGATGTTTCCAGTGGGCGTTTCCCATTTGTTGGTACTTTGACTTGCAACACATTGTCTTTCCTTGGTGGGATGTAATCTTTGTGGGAACTTGCTTGTAAAGCCAAAGCCGAAGCTCCAGGTATTTCCTCAACCTCTAGTGCACTTGTTGGTTGTTTTGATTTCTTTCATTTCATTGTTTATGGTGCTCCAAATTTCGGTGGGGCCATTGTTTTGTGCGACAAATTCATTTATTTTCTTTGTGGTTTTTCTGGTGTGGAAATAGTTCGGCTCTGAGTCACTCAGGTTCACTTTGGTTTCCTATGGTTCTCTCTCCCTTGCATGCATCTCTTAGTAACAATGATTTACGCTTGGCGACCTTCAACTTCTTTTATGCCTCCTTGCCAACTATGCATGTCTCTTCACGCCTTAACTAACTTGTCCAATCCACCAACGGGGTTGAAGAATGGTTAAATAAATGCAGATTTATTACCAAATCCGTCGTGTGATTTTTTCCTCGTACTTCCAATCTGTCATGATTTTCGACGGATTTTTCCATTTAAAACTATACGACGTCTTTTTGACCTATCATTTCCACTTTTTTGTCATCGTTTCCGTGCTGTAATGCTTCTAACGGTCTTGTCAAATCCAAACTACACAAGTGTTCTTAATTTTTCATATGTTTTCTTCGCAACCTTTTTCATCTGGGTATCCATCCTAATGCGTGATAATCATTCCTTCTGCACAAAGTCTTATGCCTTTGTACTCTATAATCTTTTTCTTTTTCTATATCTACTGTTTATTTCTTTTTCTTCATTTTTTCTACTTTTTATATGTTTTTTTGTGTTTTATCTTCCTACTATAGTACAGTTACTATGATACATGTGGTCTAGCGCAATCTAGATTACTGCGCAGTCTGTCGACCATCTCTATAGAGTTTCAATCGACTTCCATTCACCATTCCTCCAAGGACTTCTCCATTCATGGTTTCCAACTGTGCAACACCTGTCTCTGTTACATGTTGAATCACATATGCTCCTAACCAGTGCATTCTAAATTTTCTTGGATGTTGCATGAACTTGTTGTCATAGAGTGATACTAAATCTCCCACTTGATTTTTTTTTTGTTTAATGTGTCTATCATGCCATGCCTTCTCTCTTTCCTTCTTAAATTGTTGATGGAAACCTGCGACAAACCGATCTTTCTCAAGCAGTAATAAGTGTGATAGTCTCTCCTGTACTGTGCTAGAGTCTGAAAGGTCGGTGATCATTGCAATGCAAAGGCTAGGTAGAATACACTCCATTGGAATTAATGCTTATTTCCCATAGACCATCCTGAAAGGTGTCTGCCCTGTTAACTTTTTACTTGTTGTCCTGTATGCCCATAAAACTGTAGGAACTCTTAAGTCCCAATCATCTCTCCCTACGTTGCAGATCTTTGTCAAAGTATTCTCCAAGATTTTATTGAAAGCTTCCATTGTTCCATTGGCACGAGGATAATACAGTGTACTCTTCTGATGATGAATTTGAAACTCCTTGGTCAATGCTGTAATTATCTTATTCATAAAGTATGTTCCTTGATCACTCAATAATATTCGTGGACATCCAAATTGTGTGACTACATTATCAAACAAAAATCATGCAACAGTCTATGCAGTGCGGTCAGCGATTGGTGTTGCTTCTGCCCATCTTGTCAAATACTCCATCGCAATGATTATGTACCTTGCCCCTGATCTTCTTGATTGTGGGTTGATTGGCCCCACAAATTATATGGCCCATTTATCAAATACTTGCAAGGTAACATGTGGGTTTAAAGGCATTTCATCCCTCCTGGATGGATTTCCCACTCTTCGACATATATAGCATGACTGATAGTATTCCTTAGCATCTTTGTGAAGTGTACTTGGATGATTGGACAAAACACATAAGACAAATGAAAAGGAATAAAAGGGTTGATTACAAAGTTTGTTTGATTCGGATTATTTTTGGAACGAAATGAAAGAAGATATATTACAATGAAATGCTCATGAAAATTGCTAGAAACAGAGAAATACATCAATACTTGATTTCTATTAATGAAAGAATTGTAAAGAGACTATAAAAATATAGAGTGCAAGACTCACTAGAATGGTGGTAGCTTTATCTCTGAGAAGAGATATTACGACTACACTCATTCGAAAGAAAATGATTACATTGAGCATATGAAGGCCTTTTTATGATAAAAATGAATGCTAAAATCCTATACATCCAAAAACCTAACCCTAGGAGATGAAACACAAAAAGTCATGTGAGCCCCGTTTGGGTAAGTTAGTACATTAACTTCCTGGGGTCGTAACTTTTGCATACGATCTCCGTTTTAAGTGTGTGATAGCCCGTTGGAAAGGTATTTTCGAGAACTAGACATTACATAGTCAAAACATGACTTCTTCTATATTTTTACTATGGCGAGCCAAAAAAACATTGTTTAGGGCCCCAAAACAACCCTGGAAGTATAACAAGATGTACTGACACGAAAACATACAAAATAAGATAGTTGGATTAGGTGGGAGGCTACCAATATCCACCTAGAATATGTGTAGGGCTTCAGACATCCCCAGAATTGTAGAACCCACAATTACAAAGAAGTACAAAAGAACATGTTGCACTAAAAATTGAAAGGAGGATCCAGTTGGAACAGGTGGGTGGTCACCAATATCCACCTGGATCATTATTAGTACTTACATTTTCAATCTTAATTAAAATTTCATGTTTGTTTTGATATTTATATTTAAATAATTAGTTTACACTCATCCATGGATGTCTTCTAATAGGTGCCAACATACAAAGAAAAACCAACCGAAGAATTGATAGAGATTGGGTTAAGTATGGGTTGTGAGTATATGTTCAAGTATAAAGGTTTAATTGAACAATTTATAAGTAGCTTTGTTGTTTAACTTCCCTTGTTTTATAATTAATGGAACAACAAGAAACCTTTATATTAATTATATCAACTGTGTTTTGTCATGGTGTATTAAACATGCCATAAACAAAGTATGGAGTGCATCCAATAGAAGATATTTTGAGAGATGACATGCAACATGGATTCAAAAGAATGAGTATTGTTTATGAAACAATCAATGATATGGTACACTTTGTTTTACACAATCGTGTGTGTGTGTGTGTGTGTGTGTGTGTGTGTGTGTGTGTGTGTGTGTGTATTACACTTTATTTCTATGTTTGTAGATGGAACATGAAGAGGTGGAAGATAAAAAAACAAGCCGATCAAGAAAACATTAGGTTAAATAACCAAAGTACAATATCACCTACAAGTG
>SNQJ01S0076277.1:0-30247 GCA_010110895.2 Picea sitchensis
AGTAGTTACTCACCGACATATCAATTACTTGGATGTTGAGGGTTGTTCTTATCTCGGGATGTGAGCACAAAATTAAGGTTACATCCTTGATTTCACCTATAGTTGATTGATGCAAACTATTATAAGAGAGCATGCTTCTATAATTTTCATTAGTGCAAGATAAGCCAAGCTCTTCCATCATAATTTTAGACATCACACTTGGACCAGACCCACCATCAATTAGGCAACAATAAGCTATTTTATCCATGATTTTTACTGAAATATAGAAAGGGGTTTTTTTTACAGGGTTCCTAAAGTTATTTTTATCTTATTTACAGTTGAGTCCTCTTCCTTTGATTCTTCAAATAGACTGGATATGGTAGAAATCTTACCTTGCATAAAAAATTTAAGATGCTTTTGTTGTTCTGGGAGGGAAACCGTGTCCAAAAGAGTATCATTATCTTTGATATTAGCTAATTGATTTATGATATTGTACATAGACGAGGGAAGAGGAGAATACACTCCTTGACTATCCGAAGTTCTGGCAGCTTGTGTATCGACACCTTGAGGAGATGAGATTGGAGTGGAAGAAGTGCAGGGAAGGTCATATTTGGCCTTGGCAGTGTAATATTTATTCCTGATATTGATTACCATAACATCCTCTGGTTCAACCCAATCTAAAACAAAGATTGTAGTATCAGACCTTTTGCCAAAGACTTTATCTCTAATATTCTTTTTAACCTCGCAGGTATTCTCATCATGCTTTTCTTCATAGAAATTACACCAATTGTGAGTCATTATGGCCTTCGACTAAAAAGTGTTTTCATTCGTGTTTCTAAAAGGCATTAGGGAAGAAGAAGAAGCCCCGGGGGAAGAGGAAGAAGAATTTCCCTTCTGTTTGTAAGCTATCATCCTATTGTTAATATCTTGCATGAGTTGTAGAATGACAGACATGTATGTTTGCTTGACCAAGTCTCCCATAGGAAGACCCATTTTTTCAAGTTGCTCTTCATATTCTAGGAAAGCCTAAAAGGCGGAACCGAGATTGTCAATAGGCTTCTCTTCAAGTCTATGACGATAAGGGGAAGGTAATGCATTATAATAATGCATGAAAGCAACCTGATTTTGAGGACAGATTAGTTCAGGGATTTGATTATATAATTTGGTGAAGTGAAGATTAAAAGATTTAATGGTTTCACCATCCTCATAGGCAATATTGTTGTATTCCCTTAACTGGTCAGCTAGGTTCTTGGGTTGTCCATAAGTGGACTTGAACCAACAAACCAATTATTCCCAAGTGGAAAGGATTTTGGGAGGGAGGTCAAAAATTTTGTTGCATCTTTCCCTTCGAGGGAATTGAAAAATAAACGCATGAAAGTGTCGTTATTGTTAGCCCCTATGTTATGACAAGCATTAGAAAATGCTACCAGATGTTCATTTGTAGTGACAGTATCGTTTCTCGATAAACTAGGTAAATGATCCTTGAATTTTGGTAATGGGTGGGTGGTTGGTGCTAGATTCAAGGGAGAATATACGCGTCATGGGGTGGCTATAACATATTCCTCAAATTGGAAAAGTCCATATTTCTTAATGATCTTAGCAGGGTTAGTAGTGGACTGATTAGGGACTTGATGATTGTAGATACTACCAATCATGGATGAAGGAGAAGGTTGCGAGGAGGAGGTACCTATGGTGCCACTACCACTACCCGCAGATGTCATGTTGAAAGTGATAGGTGTAGGCGATGGGGATGAACTAGCAGAATCATATAAGGTTCGCCTAAGAGCACTTTGTTGAGTAGACAATTTCCTCCTTCCTATTTCAAAAATAGGGGTAGCTTCAGGGGACAACTCTTCTCCTTCGAGAAATGTGAGGATTAAAGGACATGAAATAAAATACCGAAGAGGTAGGAAAAGGGAGGTTACTAATGATTTTTGGGTTGCCTTTGCTTGGCTTCCCATCATTCACGTATGTTTATGTCCCTTTCAATTATTTCCCAAGAGTGTTCAATTCCAACATGAGTACTAGTAGTTTATAGAATATTGTTGAATAAAGTCAATGAAATGTCAGTTTGGTCATTAAGACCGTTTCCAATATTGGGTTCTCTCATAACAGGTACTGTCATGGAAAAAAATCAGTCAAAGAGTAATCAGATACAACAGAAAAATGAAATATAATCGTGATACAATCAACTAGAGAGATATGGAATATCTCCCCAGTATGGTCGCCAAATAAATGTTATGGAAAAGGTATGAGGAACCTTACTCAATCATTTTCATATCTTGTTGGGATCAGGCAAGATAGTTGGGAATGTTACCCGGGGTTTATAGCCTGAAAATAAAAATAAAAAAACAATCACTTAATCCACAGGTATTAAGTACGAGGGACCAAGGTTGGTTTTATATATTAAATGTAACTGTGTAAAAGACATAAAAATAAACAAGAATTTACATAAGTGTGTATATGGATAAGAGACAAAGATAAAAACAAAATTTGAACCACATCATCGAGATACACATGTGAGACTGAAATTAGAAATCTGATTTTTATATTGATTCCATTCTGAGATACAAGGTTGAATTCTCTTTACAAACCATTGCGAGGGTAGGGACCAAAGTCAGATTTAGAAGCCTATGATGGGTACCATACAAAAACACTCTGACGACAAAAGAAAATCGAAGCTAAAGATTTGGATAAGCTTGCCGCAAAATGTTGTCACTTGACTCTGCAAAATATTCTTTATTAGTCATAAAATTTAATCCATAAACATACAAGAACACACAGACTACCAAAGCTAAATCATACACCTTTAAAGACAAACTGTTGGAAAATATTATTCAGTTTTGAATCCTTCTACCTTCAATAAGAGCTTGTTGTCATCAAGATGGTTAAGCCTTCTAGTAAACTCAGAAGGAATGAAGAAATGAAGTATCTCACAAGTACAAAGAAAACCTTATAATCGAAGTTCTTCCTCTACTCTCTCTTTTTCTCTTTGTCTCTTCATTTGATTGAGCCTTTATTCTTTTTCAATAAGTTATGGTAGTTCAATTACCTTTCATTTGTTAAGCTTAATTAGCTTAACTAATTAGTTGAGACAAATAAATAATAATATAAATAAGGGTCTATTTAAATAATAACTAAATAGGTCGGACCCCTTGTCACTCCAATTTTCATTTTTTTTAATAATCATCAAAACATCTAGTATAATACCCCAAATATTTGATTCAAACACCCACCTTGTAACTCCCATCCTCATATTAATAATCAAATATTTTAATATCAACAAAATAGAACATGACTATATCCAAAAATAGCATTATATCCATGTTGTCCAAAACTCTATTTAAATATCTATTTGTGGTCCAAAATATTGTCATATCAAATAAAAAGACTATCCTCAAAAGAAAATAGCATCAACAAGGTTAAAAACCATATTTGTTGTGAGAGGCATTTTTCCTCTTTTCATTGTTGCTTTCTCTTGATCCATTTTCTAATTTATGTTGTGCAACTGCCTTCAACTGATGGGAACCTTGTGGGTGGATTGCACTGAAGACATGGGAACAATCATCTTTGAGGTGTAGATGAGAGGATATTGATTCAGAGGAGTCTTTAGAATACTTGGGGGGATTATCAACCTCTTTTCCTTTATCTAATTTTGGCTCAGGGATGGAAGATTTTAATCTTTTGCTTGCATGAGAGGACTGCGCTGGTGAGACAACACGATCAACTTGGGCATTTGGGTTGATTGGCAGTGGAGGATGGGGTAATGGCATTGACATAGTAGGCCGACCATGGTGATGAGGTACATGTTGATGAACAATTTCTTGCCAGCCATCATTGGCAGGTGGTTATGGTTGCATAGACACATGAGGGGGGACATGGATACTAGAGAAATTTTGACGTGGCTGGAAAGGAGGTCTCTCGGGTATAGGTTGCAAAATTCCTTGGCCAACTAGATTAAAAAACCCAGCTTGGAAAAGTTTATTTAATTCTTGCGGATCATCGTCAAAATGTATCAAAAATCTTGGCCTTTTATGGCCTCTTTGCCAATTATTTCCTCTGCCTCTATTTGCACCTCTGCCATTATTGCATTTGTTAAAGAAACTCATCCTGAAGCAATATTCCAATCATATTATAAAAAAACTCTTAACAATCCATGCATCAATACTCTACCTAAATAAAATAAAAAAGTTGGCTCTATCATTCACAATAGAAGCACATGCAATCCATCCATCCATCATATTTTTAAATTCAATAATCAATTTCCATTTGAACAGGAAGTGATAGGGATATTGGGAAAATGGGGGGCTTTGTAATGAGCGAAAAATGGTAGCATGGATGGGAACCAACCAATGAATATTGTTCAAGCAAATGCAGAGGCAACAATGTCTCCATATCTAAACTTCCAACACCAGTAATCATCTAGTCCCTTTCTTTTCCTTTTAATCCTTTCTTTTTTAAAATGAAATTCATAATAACAGAACAGGGGATAAATTAAATGTATTTGGGAAGGTGGTGGGCATATAATGAGCAGAAAGTGAGATAATGAACGAGAATGAGACGATTAATGTTCTATTACATGAAATAACATTTATTGAAAAAACGACGTTGCCATCATTTTCCAAAAACATTTCTCTGTTAACAATTCAAATCCAAGACACAACAATTTTTATAGTGCTCAATATAAAACCCAATGAAAGTTTCAGGACTGCCAAACTTTACAATTTTAATTTCCCCCTTCTTCTTTTTTTAATAGATGTCCATTTAAACTAGAAAAACGTTTTGTAAGAGACTGTTTACAAAGTCATTTGAAACCAGATTGCCTCAAGCCAACATGGGAGGCTGAGAAAACAAACATAAAGCCATTGACCTTTCATTATATAAAATTTATATCACAACCCCAATACTTGTTGCATAAACGGACTGGGTTTGAAACCTCAATGTGAAACTGGTAGTCATTGTTTTTTTCAAAACCATATAAGTTCAAAATTGACCAATCTCTCATAGATAAATAACAAACAAACCAAAAAATCATGGATATAACCAATCTTTCCCACTGTTGGGTCAACACCATAACGAATATCAAAACCAAAGTTCAAATTTACTAACTGTCATATATCGGATTAAAAAAATCGAGGCCTGAGCAGCCACATGGGAGAAATATTTTGAAATGGGGTTGCAAAGCAAAACAAAAACACATTTCTTCCAAAACAAACCTTTCTGTAGACCTCATAAAGTGGCTGCAAAGAAAAATACACACAAGTATCCAATATATTTTCAAACAATGGAATTATAATACGAAGGGCCAAAAATATTCCAAGGACTGGGTAGAGGGAGTAGCATTACGTAATAATCACAAAAACCTAACTGTTCTTTTTATTTCACAGAGAAAACCCTTCGAAATTTAATCACAGGAAATGAGTGAAACCGAATGTATTCGCCATGATCATTTTCCAACAATCATACCATAATAAGCAACATTCATTATGGGCACAACATAACCACAACTTCAAACATAATGGAATGCCAAACAAATTTCCGAGCTTGAAATGTTTAAATTCCAACAAGAAGAAAAAAAACCCATTTAAAAGTAATTTACACAGCTAGAATGCCCACATACATCCACTGTAATCTTCGAAAAGAAAACACACTCTATAAGCAAACTCTAAGAGCCAACATAATGATTTTATTCGGAGTAGAGTTATAGTTCATGAATGGAGATATAAGATCCAACATACATGTAAGGAGAATGACAGAAAGCTAATGAACACCACTATTCTTCCAAAGGCCGAGAAAAACGGAGGCAATACTAACTATTGCAACCAAAACAAGCGTGAGTATATCATATTAATTTCCATCAACCACAACCAAGTATGGAGCGCACCCAAACTTCTAAAACATTTTCCATAAAACACATAGTCAACCATGTATATCCAATTCGCCACCAACATAACATTTCCAATTCAAAATCGAATCCCCCCCCACCTTGCCACATTAATCTCATAAGTAATATATGTATGTTTAACACATAGCACCAAAACATGTCCCACATTTCTTAGTGACGGAGGATTGCCATTCCATAAAGCATATCCATTGTCCACAATATATAACAAGTATACCATAAGTGCAATACACTATAACTATATGCCGAAATATATGTATAGCAAGAATGAACCAAGATGCTTGTCAAAACAAATATTTTCCTCCTCTTTTTCTTTTCAAATCAAATTGCTAGCACACTCATCATTCATCCATTTCACATGGAAACCGACTCAAATTTCTGGGTTTATTCTCAAACTGTAGAATCATTTTTGCAAGGTAGTCACGAGCGAAAATTATAGAAGCATCTTTCATCATTATTTACATTAGGGGTCCTGCCTATTTAGCACATTATTAGATATATATAAGTAATAAGGCATTGCAACCCATTTGCAAGCAAGGATTCCATGTTGCGCTTTTGGGCATCAACAAACTAGCGACTCCACAGGGAAACATGTTCTTAACAGATTTAGAACTTAGAATGTTTGGTTTCCTGGACCAATAGAAGTGGGTGATCATAAACTTCTGAAAATAATAGTTATGCAACAGGGGGGGGGATGATGGTTTAAGGGAAATGATGAGATGGGATTCCGAGAAATTACTTATGGAAAGTGAGATGTATGAGGGGAGTTGGTCCTGTATGCATAACAATCAGATAAGATTCATAACCGATAAGGCTATTTAGAATTCCAAGGAGAATGCTTTTGATATTCTCTTGAATCTCAGGATGGATGGAAGAAAGGGATAGAAGAAACAAGGAAGAAAAAAAAAACAACTATACTACAACAATATTGAAAGAAAAAAGATATTCCAGTGGTGTCTGAAAGGAGGACATCGTGACAGCTATGTGTATCTTATTTTCATCGATAAAAAATACTTACAGAATGACATTGTTATGACAAAACTGATCCAAACTCTATTTTTGATGACCATGCGAAACCAACAGCAAAAATTAAAAATCAATAAACCTAAAAAGAAAACAGTAAAACGAACGACTATATACAACATTTATGTTTACACAAAGCACCAGTGATCAAGTTGGTTCCACGTAATGTTTCAAGTGGGAACCATTAGTAGTGTAAGACAACAATCGTTCCTCAAAATCCTTTAGAAGGTATGAGTTTGTACCAAGGATAAAAGCGATTTTGAAAGGACCTAGCCATAATTTTGGGAATTTAGAATGTTTCCCTCTTTCAGCATGGGTTGAGTCCCATAGTAAGACTTTGTCATCAATCTTGAATTCAGCAGCCTTTGCTCGTTTGTTAAAATACTTTTTCACCATTTGCTACCTTCTTTTTAGGTTCTCCAAGGCAAAGTTTATTTGTTCTTCTAGGGCTAACAATGCATTTATCCTTTGGGGAACATTAGGAGAATTTAATTCTTTAGTTTGTAACATCAATCGTAAGGAGGTAATCTCTAACTTAGTAGGCATGATAGCATCTTGGCCATATACAAGATGAAAGGGAGTAAATTTTGTACTTGATTTGTGGTTGTACAGTTTTCCCAAAGGGCATAAGTGAGAAGTGTGTGCCACTGGTGAGGTTTTTCATCTATGATTCTCTTTATGATCCTAGCCAGATTTTTGTTAGTGGACTCTGCTTGTCCATTTCCCTGAGGGTAATAAGCAGATGAAGTGAAATGTTTGACACCTAACTTAGCCAGAAATTGGGTCAATTTTGCAGAAATGAAGGTTGGGCCATTATCCGTAATGATGCTTAATGGGATGTCAAATCTGGAAAAGATATTAGATTCTAGAAAATAAACTACCTGCTCATCACGTGACTGTCTAAGAGGGAGAACCTCGGTCCACTTAGTAAAGTAATGAATGGCTGTAAAAATAAAGATATGCCCTGCAGAAGATGGAGGGTCGATAGGACCAATAAAATCTAAGCCCCACTTAGAAAAAGGGAAATACAGAAGGACATGTTGTAAAGGCATGGTAGAAGGACGTTCTTTCCCAGCGAACCTTTGGCATTTATCACGTGATATTGCAAATTTATATGAATCACGGAATATAGTAGGTCAGTTATAACCATTTCTTATGATTTTAAAAGTAGTATCCTTGGCAGAAAAATGGCCACTGATTTGAATGACAGATGTTGATGATCCATGGATCTCGTGTAATAATCTATGTGCTTCCTCTTCATTTACACATCGAAGTAGCAAACCATCAGTAGACCTCCTACAAAAAGGTCTCCTAAAATGATATACTTGGAAGCCTCAAGGCAGAGTCTCCTTCTCTAGTTAGGATCCAACCCATCTGGACACCTTTGATACTGCAAATAATACACCAGATTTTTATACCAAGGATGTTTAGATAGAGATAGATTCTGATTTTCAATATAAAACAACGTTGAAAGAGGATTATCTTGGTTGTCCAATTCTTCACTTGGTTCAGGGTGTTAAGCTAAGTGAAGGGCTAAGTCTCATCCCTTGATTGTCTTTGAAGTCATAATCTTCAAATCATGCTCCTGAATTTTAGCAAGCCAATGTGCAAGTTTTCCTGAAAGATAAGTTTGTGAAAGCAAAAACTTGACAGCAGGCAAAGGGACTTTTACCTACGTATGTTTGCCCAAAATAAAATGGAAATTTTTTTCTATAGCCTTGACAAGAGAAAAAACATGTTTCTCAATATATGAGTAGTTGATCTTGTCATGTGATAGACTTTGACTCATGTAGGATACATGTTTATCATTGTTTTGGTCATCACATTGTAAGAAGATAGCATAAATCTTTTCCTCGATGGCATTGGTATATATGATAAAGTCTTTCTCAAGATCCGGTTTCGCCAGAGCCGGTGAGGAACTGATTGATTTCTTAATCCCAAGGAAAGCATTCTCGACATCATTTGTCCAAGAAAAAGAATAATCATTCTTCAGAAGATTATGGATTTGTTTAACCATGACAGCAAAATCAGGAACAAATCTACGGACAAAATTAATAATGCCCATGAAAGCTTGAACCTCTTTCTTGGAGATGGGTGCAGGGAGGTTTAGAATGGCAGTAATCCTCTCGGGATCTATACTTATCCTTGAATCAGAAACAATGTGATCGAGGAGCTTGCCCTTCGTGACACCGAAAATAGATTTGGAAGGATTTAAAGAAATGCCAAACTTTCTACAGCGCATGAGAACTTTTCGAAGATGACCAAAATGATCCAACCAGTTTTTAGAATAAACAGTCAAATCATCAAGATAAACTTGTATAATTGTTGGCCCTTGACCAAGTTTTGAAGACTACTTGGTCATATTTGACCACTTTTGGGACTGCGACAGCTTGCCAAGGAAGGAGCGCAACGCGAAGCAGAAAATAAGGAAGCAAGACCTATTTTGAGATCCATTTTAGGGTTTTGGGTTGATGTAACTGGAAAGGGATGTCGGCCTGTGGGTTTACCCACGTTTAGGCCCATTTTGTAATCTATAAATAGGCAATATAGATAGTAAGATAAGGAGATAGTAATGTAATACATTTGCGTGGTGTATGAATGAAAGCTTAGTGCTAGTATTTGGATCTGTGTGATCGGATGTACCTTGGAGAGCTCTGTGCATGAGATCGGAGAGCTAAGTGCAGATTGTTATAGTTGGATGTTTAGGAGCAAGGAAGAAGGATCTAGCGAGCTGCGCAGATCTTTTGTCATGTGCGAAGTAGGGATCATTGAAGCTCTGTGTTGTAATTGCTTGACCAAGATAATATAAAGAAGACTTTGTGGACGTAGCCCCAGGGTGGGGGTGAACCATGGTAACTGTGTGTATGGTGCTATGTGCTTTGTTCTTACGTGGTTATCTCTCTCTCGGTTAAGTGCTTGATGTGATTGAGTATATCTAGTTATGCTCTGTGTTGATGGTGTATGAATGAATGTGAGATCTGATACATAAGATGCTTAGTGCTTAATCCATTGAGTATAACATGTTTATCATTGTTAAGTGCTAGATCTGAGTAATTACTACGATGCTTTGTGCCTTCTGCGAAGTGTATTAATGAATGTATGTTAGGAAATAACCGATGCTAAGTGCATTGTAAGCAAGATAATCACATATCTGTGTCCCAGCTAAGGTTGCAGACACTTGAGTCCTGCAACCACCCCTGCCTCTACCTCAGGTGAGACTTCATCTTCTTCGTAGGTGTTGCCAAAAAGGCCGGTAGTTAGGGTTTCGTTAGTGTGCTCTTGAGCGTTGAACCCTGGGTCTGCCCCTATGCCAACAAATGGTTCCGTTGCCGGGACCGGAACTGTGATTGCTGGGAACTGAAGAAGAAGAAGCTTTGTGTGAAATAAGCTATGTGCGTAGATCTGTTGCCCTAGTGCGCAGTTTTCTGTTTGACCTGTGAAGCTTTGAGCCAAGAAAGAGGTTAGATTTGAAGAAAGAGAGGTCAAATCTGAAGAAAAGAAGTCAGATCTGCGAAGAAAGAGGTCAGATCTGGAAGAAAAAGATAAGATCTGTGAACTCTATGCCCCGATAAAGGTAAGAATAATTAAAAGTCTTAGATCTAGAAGCTTTGTACTCTGTAGAAGTAAGATAGGTGAAATTTTTGTTTCTAAAGCATGGATCTAGGTATGTTTGATAGATTATGTCCTAGCTTCAAAACTAGGGCATTGTTAGATGAAATAAAGTTTGATATGAATAGATCCGATAAGTATAGTGATAGATATGTTATACCTATGCATAGAAAGAATGTTTGGACTAACAAGTGGATGTAGGATCCTAGAAAAAGTTTTTTGCAGGCTAGCTACCATGATCCTGGTGTGCAGTACAGAAGAAGTTGGGGATCATTTAAGAGAAAGAGAGGATTAACCCTCTGTTACAGTTGCAGAAGACCAGGACATCTTGCTAAGGAATGCCCTAGTAGGAGATCTAGTTGCCTCTGTTGTAAGGCTATGGACCATGAAGTATTGGATTGCCCTAGAATGATTGCTAGGCTTGAGAAGCTAAATATGGAACAAGCAAACCCTGAGGGAGATCAAGAGACCAAGATTATAGCAGAAACCCAGAAAGAATCAGAAAAGATATTACTACAGATGAAAGATACCTTGAATGACCACCGACATGTTAGATTATCAGAGATCTTCAAAGCAAAGGAGCAAATTGAAGCAAGAATAGGGGACTTTGACATTGATTGTACTCTTGATGAAGAAACACAAGTAAACATTATGCCAGAAAGAACTTGGGAAGCTATAGGAAATCTTGTCATGACCCCTTCCCTAGGAGGAACAAGTTTCTTCAGAGGAAAGCTAGTAAAACTATGTGGAAGGCTCGCCCGGATACCTATGACTATCAATGGAACTTCAACAGATGAAGACTTTGAGATCATTAAATTTGTTGAAGATAACGCCTGATTTACCATGCTCATAGGGCAACCCTGGATTGACAGAGAACATGCCAGACAAATGGAAGAAGCAAAAGTTTTGGAATAGAAGAAACAAGAATTAAAAGACTTTATGACCAGAAGGATCGCGCACTTGATTGAAAAACAGAAGAGCAGATCGTAGATATTTAATATTAGTACCTCTGATGGTGAAGCTAAGAGAACACTTGAGGATTCGTAGAAGATCAAGATACCTATTATTGATACAGAAGAGGTATTATCAAGGAACCCTAGGAAATATTTTCCACAGCGTGAAGTAACTAAGACCACAGAAGATAAACATTAGAATGGTAAAAGCATTACTGAGATGAAACTCACCGGGAAGAAGGCTAGGAAGTTAAGAAAGAAAAGGGCTAATACTGTAAGGTTACAAGAGGTTCTAGAGGACACTTCGCAGTAAGAAGAGTTGTAGAATTGGAGCTTCATCAAGATATCAGAACAACGACATAGAGTACTTCGCCATGACGAAACATTATAGTCGTTGGAACCGATATACCCGTTCGACCGCCGCTCCGAACGGATCGAAAAGTAGTTATGGGTTACCATTAGACCATTGGACCTCACCTTAACGGATAGATCAACGGTCATGGAAGCTTCATATCCGTTGCAAGCAGTCTGTTGCAAAGTTACTTACTTATTTCGTCGCACCATGGTTGGAAGACACTTTTGCCAATCGAGAACTTGAGCTGACAGAACAACCGTATTGTGAAACAATGATTACTCCAGCTTTACTCTCTATCTGATTACGGTATTGACAGTCCATTGACAACCCGAGATAGTGATCCCGAGCTTACATGTCCGACGAGCTTAGCGCAGCAGAAGAATTAGTGAGAGAAGTACTTGCTAGCTTAAGGACAGAAAGAGTCATGTCGAAAAGAAAAATGTCCACCAGAGTCCAAGCCTCATCATCGAGAGGAGTGGCAGCCTCCCCATCGACTGCTCAGGCTGGAACATCCCGAGCCGGGGAAGAGGCTAGAACTAAGCATAAACACAACACACCCAACACGAGGATAGTGCCAACCATTCTACCTGCTTACATTCCCCCTTTAAGTGGTGAGATTAACAGGGACAGTGTCCCTCGAGACTTTGACTACACCCTAATCATTGCATATCTACCGAAAGGAGTTCGCACCTACCGTGCAGATCAAGACAAGGTTACAGCATTGAAAAGTGTTGTGACTTCAACCTGGGAGACCGTAAATCCTACAGCATGCTCGCACCATCTAAGTACTTAACAAAGAATAAGGGTTGTAATCCAAAGATCATCCCTCAGTAATGGACGATGAACCTTGCGCAATCTACTCTGCTCAACGTCATGAAAATACCGCACTTCGGCAGACATCGGGAGGTGACTGCTTGTGTGAAATTGCTGCTAGCAAGTTACCATGGAGGATACCTGTGGTTGAACTGTCGCATAACTGTTGATCCAGTGCTAATCAACAGGATTACCAGGTTAGCATGCAGGGCCTTGATCCCCATGAGTACTACCCTGGGAAGACCGCGGACCGCGCGCTTTCACAAAAGATTAAAGAGGCGTATGGCAATGTTGAAAAAGGTGCACGAGGTTACAAGGTAGCCTCTATCAAGAGTGGCACAGTGTTCCTCGCATGTCAACTGATAGCAGGGAAGATGGTCTGTAAGAATAGACCTACGCAAGTATCAGGCTTCATAGTGGACCTCACTGGAAAATGCGCAGAAGGACTCCAGATGAATTGGCAAAGTATTTGGTCAATCAGCTAGAGATTGACTGTAGAGAAGCCCAGGACCAGGGGCATGAGTTCCATTTCAGCTGGTTGCTGATATTGATCACCTTTTTTGCATGGGAGCTACCGGAAGGCGCAACTTTCCCAGACCTCGCCCCATTTGAACCGTTAGCTGCGAAGTTTAGTACCTTGTGTTACTCGACGGACATGAGCAAGCAGTGGCAGTCAAATGCCATTTTTCACATATATTATAACCAACTGAAAGCAGCTATAGGGGGTGCACCTCACATAACCCCGAACACTTTACAAAGGTTACGACCTTTGATAAAGTTCAGTGTGGACTGCCACTTTATCTACCTAACTCCATGCGTTGATGAACACCAGGAACAACGTCGATCCTATTATAAGCTGATTGAAGAAGACTTAGAAGAAATCACCAAGGAATGGTCGGCGGACCTCCTTGTTCTAGCGGATCCAGCAGACATTTCAGATATTGATAGCCCATAAGTTGCGCAAGACACACCTAGGCCCAGTAAGACGCAGAAGATGCAGAAGACAAAGGAGACGAAGAAAACTGAAGAGGTTCAAGATGTGGATAGTTGCTCTGTAAGGACAGCTTCCATCACACCCGATCAAGAAGGTAACAACGAAGACTTAGAAGAAATTGAACAACAACCAGGAGACGAAGTCGAAATTCCAAAGAAGAGAAAAGGGTCACCTTCGAAGTCTCCCTCTAAGAAGAAAGCAAAAGCGATCGTGACCAATATGAAGACCGTGCTCAACCCCGATGACTTCAACTTTCTCCTCGCAATTATAGAAGAAATTACAAAAAAGCAGGAGGCCAAGCAACAGACGATGTACGACAGAATTGAAGTCGAGCTCCAAGGAGTACATCGAGCCCTCCAGTCTAACCGCACAGTCTCCACTGTGCCTAAGCCAGAAGGAACACTCGAAGTAGGAGACGAGTCAGTTCAACTTCGCAGGATTGTCGACCTAATCAAAGTACACCTTCAGAAAGCAGAAGAAGTAATAGCATAGGCCACCCAGGCCCTAAAGCACGCACATGAGGAAATCATAGAGCAGCGCCAAGTTGCACAGCAAGAGAAGGAGGCCATTCAAGGAAGTATGATAAAGAACGCGCAAAGATCCAGAAAGAAAAGGAGCAGCTGCTCGCAAAGCAGATCAGGATCGAAGAAGCAGTCAATAGAGCATTTCGCTCTGTGACTGGCTTAGAACAGAAGGCAGAAGAACCCATAGAATGCCAAGTAATGAAGCTTGCCGAAGTCATTCAGCAACTGCAACAAAGAGTAGTAGAACTAGAGCTCCAAGCTATACCGAGTACTCCACAAGAAGAATGTGACCAATGGGAAGTGAATGGCCGAAGTACAATAGAAAGGATTAAGGCACTCACTGAAGAATGTAAGAAATTAAGTAGTAGAAGTGCGTAGATACATGAGAACCTATCCAAGAACCCTGAATTGCATAAATTGAAGTCACAGCTCCAGGAGGCAAAGTACCAAGCTGAGAAGTTACAGGTACAGTTGAAGGCCCTACCGACCATAGAGAAAATGAAGAGGTCCCATGAACAACGCGTCGTGCAACAACAGATTCATATGATCCAGAGCAAGGTCATGTAAGTAACGTAGCAACTTCAACCTTTGCAGGATAAGGCATGTCAACTGTTCTTAGAGATTGAGAACCAAGGGACAGAGCTGCAACATGTTGTGATTACAGCAGAGCAGCGCTTAGAAGGACCCGTTAGTAACACACTCATTCAGGAGTTTGTCAAGCAAGAAGCAGTAGCAAAGCAACAGGTCGAAGCAGATCGAGCAAAGCTTGAGGCCTTTGAGGCAGATTTACCCAGACAAGAGTGACTCGGGACGAGTCACAGGTGAGTGTTGGGGGCATGTTGGCCCTTGACCAAGTTTTGAAGAGTACTTGGTCATATTTGACCACTTTTGGGACTGCAACAACTTGCCAAGGAAGGAGCGCAACACGAAGCAAAAAATAAGGAAGCAAGACCTATTTTGAGATCCATTTTAGGGTTTTGGGTTGATGTAACGGGAAAGGGATGTCGGCCCATGGGTTTACCCACGTTTAGGCCCATTTTGTAATCTATAAATAGGCAATATAGATAGTAAGATAAGGAGATAGTAATGTAATACATCTGTGTGGTGTATGAATGAAAGCTTAGTGTTAGTATTTGGATCTGTGTGATCGGATGTACCTTAGAGAGCTTTGTGCATGAGATCAGAGAGCTAAGTGCATATTGTTATAGTCGGATGTTTAGGAGCAAGGAAGAAGGATCTAGCGAGCTGCGCAGATCTTCTATCCTATGTGAAGTAGGGATCATTGAAGCTCTGTGTTGTAACTGCTTGACAAAGATAATATAAAGAAGACTTTGTGGACGTAGACCCAGGGTGGGGGTGAACCACGGTAACTGTGTGTATGGTGTTATGTGCTTTGTTCTTACGTGGTTATCTCTCTCTCGGTTAAGTGCTTGATGTGATTGAGTAGATCTAGTTATGCTCTGTGTTGATGGTGTATGAATGAATGTTAGATCTGATACATAAGATGCTTAGTGCTTAATCCATTGAGTATAACCTATTTATCATTGCTAAGTGTTAGATCTGAGTAATTACCGCAGTTATCTGTGCCTTCTGCGAAGTGTATTAATTAATGTATGTTAGGAAATAACTGATGCTAAGTGCGTTGTAAGCAAGATAATCATAGATCTGTGTCCCAGCTAAGGTTGCAGACACCTGAGTCCTGCAACCACCCCTGCCTCTACCTCGGGTGAGACTTCATCTGCTTTGCAGGTGTTGCCGAAAGGGTCGGTAGTTAGGGTTTTGTTGGTGCGCTCTTGAGCGTTGAACCCTGGGTCTACTCCTGTGCCAACAATAATATTACCGATTAGATCATCAAAAGATATATGCATAGCTCTTTGAAAGGTGGCACCTGCATTAGATAATAAAAAAGGCATGTGTTCATAAGCAAATGTGCCCCAGCGTGTGGTAAATGTTGTTTTATACTTATCGGTCCTTTTTACCTTGATTTGATTATACCCAGAGAAACCGTCAAGTAAGGACATCATTTGAGACCCTGCAACCTGTTGTAGAATCATTTCCATATTGGGAAGTGGAAAATGGTCTTTGACACTTGCTCTATTCAATACATGGAAATTGACACATAATCTGATATGGCCAATAGTTTTCCAAACAGGGACCAAATTAGAAACCCGGTTGTAATACTTAACTGGAAAGATTATATTAGCTTTCAAGTATTTTTCCAATTCTTTCCTAATAGTGGCTTCGAGCATAGGGTCAATAAGCCTTTGTCTTTGCCTAACTGGCTTTAACCCTTCTTGATGGGAATGGCATGCTCTATGAGAGCAGGATCAAAACCATGAAGATCCTCGTATGACCAGGAAAAAACATCTTGAAATTCACAAAGTAATTCTGTGAATTTCGTTTTTTCTTCATCAGAACATTGGGCACCGAATTTAATGATCTTTGGATATTCGGGTGAACCAATATTCAAGGAAATAGTATCACCAACTTTCCTTTTCAACTCCTCTTCCTTATGTGTTTCTTTTTTGCATACATCACTTGACGAAAATGAACTTTCGAGAGGAGTCAAGCCTTTAGGAAATTTGTCATCTTCAATAGAGATGATTTCTTTGGGATTAAACCGTTCATTTTGTATGAAAGCGCAAATACCTTCGTCACTCGGGAAAACCTTCCATGATTCTATGTTATCAGGGATGTGAGGACGATATAGAGATTCTAACATACAATCAGGTCTTTGAGGTAAAATTTGTCGGGTAGGGGATGCTGCAAAAACAACTAACCTATCAACCATTGAATTAAGTTCTCTCTTAACATGAGTGATGTTAAATGATAACATATTTGAAATCAACATCCAAACAACTTGAGTATAACGTTTAAGTAACTTATTGCTTGGTGAATAAATTTTACGTACAAGATTCACAACAAGTTCAGAGTCACCAAAAACTGTAAGGTGGCCACAACCAAGGTTATATGCATTTCTGATGCCTAACAATAAGGCCTCAAACTCTGTGACATTGTTTGTGAAAGAAAATTCCAACCTATGAGAGGAATTATGGATTTTACCTATGGGAGAATATAGAATGATGTTGACTCCATTACCTTCGTTTGAACATGAGCCATCGAAATGCATGTGCCACATGCCATCATCAAAATCAACTGGTTCAAGCATAGTGTCACCTTCATCAACAAAGATAGAGTACACTCCCAAATATTCTTCGAGATAATTTACAATAGGTTGGGGAACGGTCTTTATATATGGTGAAATTCTCCCTTCCCTAAGGAATATAATGTTCGTTCCGTTCCGAGGGACGAACAAATGTGTTCCATCAAGTGAAAGGTATCCACCAATTAAGGCTTGCCAATCCCTTCCCAAAATAATTGAGTAGTTACTCACTAGCATATCAATTACTTAGATGTTGAGGGTTGCTCTTATCTCGGGATGTGTGCACAAAACTAAGGTTACATCCTTGATTTCACCTATAGTTGATTGTTGCAAACTATTATAAGAGAGCATGCTTCTAGAATTTTCGTTAGTGCAATATAAGCCAAGCTCTTCCATGATAATTTTAGACATCACACTTGGACCAGACCCGCCATCAATTAGGCAACAATGAGCTATTTTATCCATGATTTTTACTGAAATATAGAAAGGTTTTTTTTTACGGGGTTCCTAAATTTATTTATAGTTATCGTATTTACAATTGAGTCCTCTTCCTTTGATTCTTCAAATAGATTGGCTATGGTATAAATCTTACCTTCCATAAAGTTTTTAAGATGCTTCTGTTGTTCTAGGATGACAACCATGTCCAAAAGAGTAGCATCAACTTTGATATTAGCCAATTGATTTAGGATATTGTACTTAGATGAGGGAAGAGGAGAAGACACTCCTTGATTATCCAAAGTTCTGACAGCTTGTGTATTGGCACTTTGAGGAGATGAGCTTGGGGTTGAAGAAGTGTGGGGAAGGTCATATTTTCCCTTGGCAGTGTAAGATTTATTCCTGGTATTGATTACCATAACATCCTCTGGTTCAACCCAATCTAAAATAGTGATCGTAGTATTAGGCCTTTTGCCAAAGATCTAATCTCTAACATTCTTTTTAACGTCGCAGGTATTATCGTCATGATTTTCTTTACATAAATTACACCAACTACGAGTCATTATGGCCTTCGGCTGAAAAGTGTTTTCATTAGTGTTTCTAAAAGGCGCTAGGGAAGAAGAATCCATGGGGGAAGAGGAAGAAGAAGGTCCTTTATGTTCATAAGCTATCATCCTATTGGTCATGTCTTTTGTGAGCTGTAGAATGGCAGACATGTATGTTTTCTTGACCAAGTCTCCCTTAGGAAGACCTGCTCTTTCAAGTTTATCTTCATATTCTAGGCAAGCCTGAAGGACGGAACCGAGATTGTCAATAGCCTTCTCTTCAAGTATATGACGATAAGGGGAAGATATTGCATTATAATAATGCATGAAAGCAACTTGATTTTGAGGACGGATTAGTTCGGGCATTTGATTATATAATTTGGTGAAGCGAAGGATAAAATATTTAATGGTTTCACCATCCTTATAGGAAATATTGTTGTATTCCCTTAACTGCTTAGTTGGGATCTTGGGTTGTCCATAAGTGGACTTGAACCAACAAACTAATTCTTCCCAGGTGGAAAGGATTTTGGGAGGGAGGTCAAAAAATTATGTTGCAGCTTTCCCTTCGATAGAATTGACAAATAAAAGCATGCAAGTGTCGTTATCGTTAGCCCCTATGTTATGACAAGCATTAGAAAATGCTATTATTTGTTCATTTGTAGTAACAATACCATTTCCCGATAAACTAGGTAAATGATCCTTGAATTTTGGTAATGGGTGGCTGGGTGGTGCTAGATTCAAGGGAGAAGATACGTGCCATGGGGTGGTTGTAGCACCTTCCTCAAATTGGAAAAGTCCATATTTCTTAATGATCTTAGCAGGGTTAATAGTGGATTGAATAGGGACTTGATGATTGTAGATACTACCAATCACGGATGAAGCAGAAGGTTGCGAGGAGGAGGGATCTCTAGTACCACTACCACTACCCGCATATGTCATGTTGAAAGTGATAGGTATGGGCGATGGGGATGAACTAGTAGAATAATATAAGGTTCTCCTAAGAGCACTTCGTTGAGTTGATAAGACAATTTTCCTCCTTCCTATTTCAAAAATAGGGGTAGCTTCAAGGGACAACCCTCCTCTCCTTAATCTCATAAGTACTATATGTATGTTTAACACTTAGCACCAAAACATGTCCCACATTTCTTACTAACAAAGGATTGTCATTCCATAAAACATATCCATTGTCCACAATATATAGCAAGTATACCATAAGTGCAATACATTATAACTATATGCCAAAATGTATGTGTAGCAAGAATGAACCAAGATTCTTATCAAAACAAACATGTTCCTCCTCTTTTTGTTTTCAAATCAAATTGCCAACACACTCATCATTCATCCATTTCACATGGAAAATGACTTGAATTTCTGGGTTTATTCTCAAACTGTAGAATCATTTTTACAATGTAGTCATGAGCGCAAATTAGAGAATCATATTTCATCATTATTTACATAAGGGGTCCCACCTATTTAACACACAATTAAATTACTCAAATGTTCTGCATATGAACATAGTTAAGCGGAATACCAATAATAATATATAAACATTGTTATCACATAGATTCCATAGTAGAAGACACATGATTATACATACAATAAATAAAATAAGTATCTCATGAAATAAATACCAACTGCATGCAGACCTTACGTTCCTCCTTGCCATAGACGACACTACTCATAATCTCGGTAGTGGGCCACCCCCGAGCTTGGGCTAAAATCTACCAGGGAATAGGAAATCCTAAACCAATCTAAGGTCTGATAATCTGCGGAATTGCTCAATCCAAGGTGCCCAACTGCTACAACTAGCCTACAGTCTCTCATTCCCCGCATGCATGTCCCACCATAGGAAGTGTTCCCCTTCTCTGCTCAATAGGCCCTCGTCTGCCCCTTCCCTTCCGGGGCTTCAACAACATGCCAGACAGGAAGTCTCAGATCCCTATAGTTATTTCTCAACGCACTAGGGAACAATTCTAAGTAGTTTCCCACCAAGAGAAACTACTCACATGCTTGACAACACATTTCTTCAACCACGGGCCTGACAACCTGCTTCTTCGACTACAAGCCTAACAACCTGCCTCTTCAACCTACAACAAAACCATGTACCAGTACAGATGGTAGCATCCATGAGTGGATGGTAAGAATGATGATTGAATGTTGAATCATCCTCCCCCAAATACACTAAGTCTCTCTCTTATATGTGCATGTGCCTTTTATGACAAATGGCACTCAAGGAACCCCCTTGTCCCCACTTTAGAAACTTATGATATATTCATAACCATAACTTTAGCTTTAAGGAATATTAATATAAAATTCCATTGGGCTTAAGCCCCCTTAGCTTAGTCCATTTTCTAGACTCTTAACTCCCTTACCCTTTCTAGTGGAGTTTAGCCCCCCGTACTTTTTTACATGGTCGGTCTGCAACAATGATGTGTTTTCATTAATATTTGCATGTGATTACATATTACAATGATGGCTCACTGGCCATTTTAGCATCTGGCTCTCCAGCTTAATAACCACGCAGGCACTCTAGCCTCAAAATACATATACACAAAGGCACTATGGCCCCAAAAATGCGCACTTACTCCATTGTACGTAAAACTCAAGATGGTGTGCACCCTTCCTTTAGTGTGCAGTCCTCATACACTTACATGGGTGCACAATACATTATAAAATGTGTGCACTCCTTTGGTATGAGATTCTCGCACATTGACTCAATGCACGTAAAACCGAACCAAATACCTTGTACCATTAGCTCACCAACTTATATGTAATAATTACATTTACATTTACAATCAGTACCCACAGCTCACTAACCTATATGTTCATTTACATTTATATGTACAATTGGGGTTCAACCTAGGGGAATTTCATTCCCCTCCCCCTTATTTATGCACTGTCCTTGGTGCATTATATACATGTACATTCAAAATTCTTCAAAAGGCTCCATGCCTTTGCTAATGAAGTTTATTATCCACTTGGTGCTCTACTTTCATGCACCAATTCATGTATTCATACTACAACTAGAAGTCATTTTGTCTGTTGCATAGAGTTTGTTCACGCAAGAATCCAACTCATTGTTCCATTTGACACACCCTCATTATTAAAACTACCATGCCATAAGCATCCTTGAGTTTCCTCTTCCTTGTTGCACTCACCCTTCTAGGCTTGGATATCCCTTCACTGCTACACAATCTCTCAACGATCCGTCTTTCCAAGGCTTTCACACACAAGGAGAGTGCCAACTCATTACTAGAACCCGACCAAGGTTCTACATTTATGGGGTTCCAATGTCTCCAACAATCGTTGTCATTCCCAAGCATTCCAACTTTAATAAATATTATCTCATCTGTATCACACACATACAGTCATTATGAGATAATATTATAAAAACTTCATTTAGAAATTCAAATTCATTTCATAAGGACATCCAACATTTTCCCAAAATATTAAATTTCATTTCATTATTTTCTTGGTTGTTCCAATAGTAGGCACCAATCTTTAGTATGGCTTTCTACAACACCAACTTAAGACCACTTTTTCCTGCAATATTTCCTTCTTGCAATCAGCCAAGTAGATCATTAATATCTCATGTACAATATACTTTCATTGCAATATGTACACAAACTTATAAAGTGATTTTAGAACTGTCTATAGTTAACAATTCAATCACAACTATCAAGCAGTTTATTAAATAGGATGAAATTATCATTCGTTGCATGTGCATGTTCAACAATTATGCTTTTCCTTTTCTAACCATTATTACTATGTTTCTGGAACAAAAAATTCTTATAGTTACTGCATGTGGCTACTTGACTTGCAACTTTCCTGTTGCAATACCTAACAACCCCCGAATTTCCTCAACTCCATGAGTTAGTAATAATTGTAACAGTTCATTTGTTAGCATACTCATTTCTATTCAAGAACATATTTGCATGCATTTAGAAAAACACATTTAGCAAATGCATTCAAGCATAACAATTCTATCATGCATAAGTGCAACTCTACCACTTACTATGCATGAGTGCAAGTCTCAATGCATATCTATTCAATGCACCCTCGCATTGATTTTGAGAATGTTCGATATCTAAGTCATGTATCTCACCATTGGTAAATTGGAAAGTCTAGCCAATGCCTTGACACATTCTCCATACACTTCCTATTGTCTACTCAACTATTTGGATGCCTTCCTTTTCAGCTCGAACACTACACCAAGAATATAATTATGTGGTGTTCATTAATGTTAGCAAAAAGGTTGCAGTCCAAACATTATTTAGAAGTAGGAAGTTCATTGGATATTTGTGTGGTACATAGCCTTTCCATAACCAAGCCTTTCCATAACCAACCATGTCATGGTCTCATACATGACTAGCTTTTCTGGAATCCATTTATATAACAGGTTCATACTCTTTATTGCTTTGGTTATTATCTCATAACCAATTAACTTGACATGCCACTATGTCATTGTATGCATTCAAAAGCTAAGAATATTTTATAATTATTACAGGCCTCCAGCCTTTACCACACCTAGTGGTATCTTATTCCCATTAATGCATTCAAATAATACAATAATGTGATAAAATAAACTCCAGCTGAGGAAATTCTTACCAAAATTTCCTTTGGAAATTATGCAATCCTCATATTTTATTTCCTTTGCATTCGATGCCAAGCATAGAATCATTTTTCTTCTTCATGGTTTCTCATTGGTTTCTTTTCATAAAAAAGTAAATAAATAAAAAATTGTCTCCATGTTTGAATCATTTTGGATTGACATCCCAATATACTATGTCAATGCACTCATCTCTTTGGAATGTACTTGACATTCATTTTTATTGTTGTCACGGTTCCTCGAATTTTGCAGACAACTTTGTATAACTTGGTATCCATCTAATGGTACCTTTCCACTATCTTAAATTACTCCTGAACTTCATCCAGTCTATAATGTGCTTACCTTTGAGTAATCCTCTGCTAGGAGTTTGATTGCACCCTTCTAGATCCACTCTACACACAATATATTGATTTATGCATCTGTCGCCACTCTTTACTTATATGCACCTTCATTTATTTACCCTTGAAGTGGTGATCTTCATACCATGCTTCTGCTGCTCTACTCTGATAACCATGATGGAAGTACTACCCCCAAACTATGTGATTGGTCCTTGGAGATGTTATCCTTATCTCTAAGCTTATACTCTACCTTCCTTTATTAAAATACTAACATCTTGACATATATTTTTTCTTTTTTTAATGTTCTACCCCTAATGTACTGCCTTATCTATGCATTGGCTTCTTTGGGAGTGCATGGACTTTCACTATTTCATTCACTACATGATCTATTCTTATGTCCATATTCCATTGAGCACTATGATTAACATGAGTGGATTTCTTGTAGTGGTTTCCCAAGATTTTATGGCTCCACCCAGATTCATACCTTAACATTCTTTAGTCTTTCCCTTTGATCATCTTATGAAATATTCTTGGCATAGCACTCTTGCCTTGAGTACCTTTGTTTATCTTTATCCAAATTTCAACCCTCTCACATGTTATTAAAACCATCTCTCCACACTTCCATGGTATCAGCTTCATGCATATCCATTACCCCTGCTTTATCATGAAACATGAAACATGGATGATCTCTTTCTTACTCAACATTCCCAAAAGGATGCATATTTGTCATCTTGAATCCTTTTACAAATCATAGTTCCATTGAAAGTCTTTTATATTACTCACTGAGTATAGACATCTTTAGCGGGTAGCTTCCTCAAGCAATCATTCCACATTTTGAAGAACTGATCAGCCCTATTACTCATACCTGAAGATGTCACTTTACTAAGGACAATTTATTACACTTTATCATCAAACTTAATCTTTGCTTGCAACATATTTATTATAAAAGATAACAATTCAAAAAAAAAAATATGGTTAAAGCAAGCATACAACCACAATATACAATTTTGGTAACATCTGCACAATTTTGCCCCTTCATGGTTACTAGAATCTTCTTTCTAACTTTCTATAAATTATGTTGATCATCTCACAATTATGGGTGATCTCGTGGAATTCTTGGTCCAATACCTTTCCAATGATTTCTTTCTTGCTCAATTTTGATTTTTGAGTAGAAAGTTATGGCTATTTGAATATTACCCAAAAACTCCTTCAACTAGGTGCAAATTTTTTTAACTGAGCTTATGCATCTTTGCGCCTTATCCTTTGGCAACTTGACAGGAGTTCAACTGGGTTCATTCGTAATCATATTTTGGATAATCTGGCCAATTTTCACCTTCCTCTGAGTTCCAGGTTGTTGGATACAACCTACTGAAGTTTTAGGTCAATTAATATTTTTGGCCCTGAATGCTACAAGTGACTTCTATGCTCTCCTGTGCATTTTTAACATGCTCAAAATTTTAATTTAGCTCCATGATTGTGTTCTATGGCTCAATATATTTCCATAGACTACTCATGTGCCTCAATCTGATTCCAGACCAGGAAGTTATGGCCTTCAAAAGTTAACTGGTGTCTCCATTATTTGGGTTGTAAATCACTCATCCTAACTCTGTTTGATGAATGGGAGATACCATTAGAAATCTATCACCAAGCTATTTCATTCGAGCTATAACTATTGCACCTAGGGAGCATTATTGTTGAGTAGCTAAAAACACTGTTTAGGCCTTAAAAAATGCCCTGCAAAAAGATGACCTTAAAAAATACAAAACATTTCGCGGAAATCACCGGTTTTTTGTTGTTGTAGACCAACAAATTGACTTTGTGCACACCGGTTCTAAATTATACACCCATATTTATCATGTGAAAGTTCTACACGCGCAACGCCAAAATGTAGCGCATGCACCACATACCTATATCCAGTGTGCACCACTTTTGTGTCACGTCTATATCTAGTGCGCACAACTTTTGTGTCACGCACCAATATCTACTTTACACAACTTTTGTGTCGTGCACCAATATCTAGTGCGCACAACTTTTTTGTCTCACACCCATATTTTGTGCGCATTGCAAGCTCTTCACCACACAACACAAAGGTTCAGTGCACTCGCATGGCGTGCCAGTACTCCTTGCGCTCCACCAATTCTACTTTCGCGCGACGTGAATATTTAACGCGCACACACTGCATACCAACAATGCGCGCTCACCAACCAATTTTCTCTATGCTCTGCCAATACTCAATGCACATGCCTTGCACACAAACATTATGCATGTGCCCCAAGCTCTACACCATGCAATGCCCAAAATTTTAGGGCGCTCACCCACGCACCACTATTATGCGTGTGCCACCAATTCTGCACCACGCAGTGCCAACACTTTAGTGCACACACCCGCGCACCATTATTTTTCCGTGCATAACCAACTTTGCACTGTGCAACGCCAAATTTTAGTGCGCACATTCGTGCACCATTATTTTTCCACGCATCACCATCTTTGCACTGTGCAACATCAAATTTTAGTGCGCACATCCACGCACGATTATTTTTCCACGCATCACCAACTCTTTACTGCACAATGACAAATTTTAGTGCGCACACCCACACACCATTATTTTCAGCGCAACATCAAATTTTAGTGTGCAACATCAAATTTTAGTGCGCACATCCGCGCACAATTGTTTTTCCGCGCATCACCAACTCATCTCCACACAACGACAAATTTTAGTGCGCACACCCACGCACCATTATTTATCTGCGCATCACCAACTTTGCACTATGCAACATCAAATTTTAGTGCGCACATCTGCACACGATTATTTTTCCATGCTTAGCTGGTTTTTCCATAACTTTTTTTACAGAAATTTGGGCTTTTGCCCAATTTTTCCTGGGCGCCATCGTCGCTCTGTAAACTCAAAAATTTGACCACCTACAAACTTGAATTTTCCCCATTAGAAATTGACATTGCTTAAATTTAATTTCCGACTCGTTTCTTCACATTACCCATGAGATTTCTCTCAATTTTACTGTAATAATTTAATAAACAAGTTGCAAACCTGCTCCAGAAATTAATTCTTTGCAATTTTCTCTTCAACATTCGGCTAACTCGGCCCATCCAGGATCAGTGTTGAAAACTTGGCTATGATACCACATTGTAACATCCACAGCCACCTGTTGGGCTATGCCACTTAAAATTTTGAACTCTGATATTAATTTAACCCATAAAAGTACTTTTCAAATGCATAGATTCATACAAAATAATAACAAAATTATACATGCAACATACACAGGAAAAACCCATGAAAATAATTGCATAAATTAACACAACACCTGAATTAACACACAATTAAATTACTGAAATGTTATGCATATGAACTGAGTTAAGAAAAATAACAATAATAATCTATAAACACCATTATCATAAAGATTCCATAGTATAAGTGTTGATATTATGGTAGCTGCGGGAGTTATTAACCTCCACGTGTAACCTTTGATAAGACTAGAATATTCTAGGAAGCAAGAGAAACCCTAAAACATTGGATAATAACCCTAGAAGATAAGTCGGCTCAAGAGAATATTTAATATTGAGTTATTAGCCTCTAGAAAGAGAAGTCGGCCTCGTAAAGTGAGATAGAGCAATATAAATAGAGGGCGCTAGAGCTCATTTGTCACTCTTACTCTCACAACTGCATAAGACTAGTGGTGTGCAAGTTTGGAGAGGGAGTGCAGCTGCAACTCGTATTTTGGCTTTTGCTTGGACTTTCTCTTGATTATGGTTTGTACTTTTTGCTTGGTCTTTGGTTATTCTTGCTTGGTGCGCTAGCCTTGGAGAAAGGTGCACTACCTTGGTTGGTTGTTGGTCTGCTTCCGGAATTATTCTGTCTGTCAAGGTCAATGTTCTCGGGGGTGGCCTTTGTGCCTATGGTTGGGTGAAAATATTGCTATATTGTCTATGGAAAAATGAGCACATCTCTTTATTTCTAACAGGTTATGGGCCCACACTATCTTCAGACAGTCTAACCACTGGAAGATAGATTGGGAAGTTATTTGTTAATCTCATTATGGCACCAGCTACAGCTGCAACTAGGTTTTTTGATTATGCAGCTGCAACAAACCCTGACCCTTGTGTTTGGGCACTTATGATGAAGCATTTGACCTAATTCCTTGAGATCCTAGTGCGCCCTAGCCTAGCGCACCTCTTGGTACCCTCATCCAGCAAAACGACAGGTTTGAATTTTTGGTCAAAGTCAAAGTCAAAGGTTGACTTCTGGTCAAATTAATTATGTGGTCGAAGTTGACATTTTAGAGTTTCTAGCTTGTTCTAATCATTGAATCCAATCTCTTATTGTYAATATGGTATATAGTTTCAAATTGGAAGACAAGTTAGACGATGCTACAAGACTTCAAAGGTATGCACTTGTATATGTTATCCAAGTTATATCATCTAGCAAAATGTGAGTCTGTTTGCAYGAAAAGTATTAGAGACCTTGTCCAAGTTGTAATCTTGGATTCAGTGCATTCAAAGGAACAAGTGCACCCTCCATAGCAGTTGAGGCTTCAGGTTCCAGGTTTGATTAAATTGTTAAGCTTCAAATTTGTGTGTATCAAGGGTGATAGTTGCTACTTTACAAATTGTGAAAGTCGTCTTTGAAATATTMTATTATTGTTAGGTACAATGAATACTCGACTACATATGAATACTATTGATAAAGATACTTATTGTACTTGTTCACAAGTTGAACTAACATATCCTCTAGATAGATATTTCTTGTTTGCTCTTGTTGTTCTTGTTTCGGGCATGTACCCTTGTGAAGTATGTTTGATGAACAATCCTTGCAGAAGATGGCATAGAAGAAGTTTATAAGGATGACACAATTGCCAGATGGGCAGCAATCAAAACAAATAAAAACAAACTTAAGGAGACTCAGAGGAGTCAGACTTGAAGGAAGTCAGAAATCAAAAGGAAACTAGAACAGGATTGTGACACTTTGTAGAAAGCAAAGAGAGATGTAGCAGGCGGAAGCGTGGACTCTCTCAGATGGAGGGAGTTGATCATTGAATTCCAAAAGAAGAGCATGTATATTTCTCATTCATGAATGAAGTCAGGATTAGGAGGGAGCTAATCCCCAATGATATGATCCATTGAACAATCTGTGAATACTATGATGTATTTGTCCATGTTCTTCATTACAAGTAGCAGCCATGATAAGCAACATGTGTTCAACTTGACTCAATAAGAAGTCTTCTTTGAAAAGAAGCCTTGAATATTCTTGATTTTTCATCTACATTTATGTTCCTCTGGTGGAAGGAAAAAGTTGGAGCCTTCAGGAAAGAAGGGCATGTAATCTATAGAAGATTCCATGGACTCCAACATTAAAGAGAAACATGAGGAAGAACATGAAGATTCCAAGAAAGAAATAAAATTCAAAACAACCATTTGAACCAATTTTAACCCACTAGAAGCAGTCAAGCAGAAGGAATGGAAGGAAGTCATGATGAAGAAGAATGTATGTGAGAAATTGTGAAAGAGACTTATAAATGGAAGCATTGATATATACAAGACTAAAGGGTTATCCTAGAAGGAGGGAGAAGACTATGATGTCATTTTGTTCCAGTAACTAGACATACCTCTACCTGAGCCATTATATCTCCAGCAGTATCCATGGGTTGGAGTTTACATCAAATGAATGTAAAGATTGTTCTTCTCAAATGGAGTAATTGAAGAAGAAGCGTATGTAGAACAACCTCAAGGTTTTGAGGCATACCATAAAGAGACCCTTGTATGCAGATGGAAGAAGACCTTGTATGGATTCAAGCAAACTTGGTGCAGAGCCTCTCATGTACAACAGAAGCATGGTAAAAACTTCCTATGACAGAGGAAGTATATTGAAATGGTTCTTCAGAAGTCCAAGATGATGGATTGAAAATCCATGGCAAACTCCCATGATGACAGATCTGAAGAAGTTGAGAGACTCTAATCCAGTAGACCCGTCTCTGTATCGACAATCGATTGGCTCGTTAATGTATTTGGAGAATACTCAGTTGGATATTTGTTCTGTGGGACGTTTAGGTTATGATATACAATTGCATGAATTTATCGATTCATATTAGGTAGGTAGTGCAGATGACATAAGAAGTGCTACTTGAATATGTTTCAGTTTGAGCTTTTCCACGATGTCATGGGATAGCAAGAAACATAAGTTTGTTGCACTCAACACTGCAGAAGCAGAGTATATTGCAGCTTGTGATGCTTGTATAAAAGCATTGTAGCTCCGTAAGTTGGTTTCTAGACTTTTGATCAGGTGTTGAATTCGATCGTGATATATTATGATTATCAGAGCTATGTGAAGCTTTCAGAGAACCTGGTGTTCCATGACATGTTGAAGCACATTGAGATCAAGCATTATATTATCCATGATAAAGTCATGAAGGGAGAAATCGTTCTCCAATATATCTCCATAGATGAGAAGATAACGGATATTTTGGTAAAGCCTCTGTCCAAGATGAAAAGTTTGCGTACTTAAGGGACAAGTTGGGGCTCGTGGAGACAAATTCCTTATTGAAAAAGGAAGTGATTCCTCCCAATTTGGGAGGGAGCATTGATATGTTATTGATTTATTTATGGACAATCATTTTCTAGTTCCGAAAATGGTCCAGGTTGGGTAGTTCCTTTCCAGTCCGAAAAGTGGTTTGAGATTTCTGATGGACAATCATTTTCCAGTTCAAAAAATGGTCCAAATCGGATAGTCATTTTCGTAATGAAAATGGTCTAATAGATTGTCGATGTACCATAGACAGTGATTCCCATGTTGATATTATGGTAGCTGCGGGAGGTATTAACCTCCACGTGTAACCCTGACAAGAATAGAATACTTCGGGATGCAAGAAGAAACCCTAAAGCATTGGACATAACCCTAGAAGACAAGTCGGCTAAAGGAAATATTTAATATTGAGTTTTTAGCCTCCAGAATGAGAAGTCGGCCCAGACAGCTAAGGAGAAGTAGTATAAATACAA
>SNQJ01S0076279.1:44849-55791 GCA_010110895.2 Picea sitchensis
CCTTGGCCCTCACTGCACCTCATGTTTGGACATCCCCTAGCCACATCACCTCACTTACATGGCTTGGATGAGATCTTCCTGGAAACTTTCCTTTTCTTGTGGACACTAGCCCAATAGGACGCCTTGTCCTTTTATCCAATCTTGTATTCCAAGTTTTTGTAATGTCTTTGAGATATTGACTAATATACTAGGGTTTTTATGCATATGTTTAATAATATTGATGATGATATGTGATTTTCATTGCTATGATCCCTGTGGCTAATGAGCCCATGGAGGGTGTAGCTTTTGATGTGCAGGACCATGCCCGATGGACAGGTACCATTTGGACCGGTACACATGGGGAGATGACCGAAGAGCCCACCAGATGGATGCTGAGACCCCATCAGGGGGCAGAGACAGGATGGAGATGGATCAGATTCTTTTCACCAGAGATGAAGAGGACGTTCCATTAGGGGCACTTTGGTTGAGTTGGACCTAGGGGGATTGACCCACTTGCAATGGAACGTTGGCTCCAGATGACCCAGGACGTCACCTAGAGGCTTATGACATCATCATGAGCATATGGCAGATGGACAGGGTGGTTGGCACGTGTGGCAGTTTGGAAGACCCCAAAGAGGGCTAACGTTTGGCTTATGGATGTTACACTAGCCCTGAAAAGGGATAACGTCTCCCTCAGAGGGGCTTGACGTCTCACCTTTTGCTTGATTGGGGATTTTACTTAGCATTTAATGTAAAAATAGTATGATTTTGACATTATGGCCTTGTCGGCCTTTTTTATGACCTAAAAGGTAAAATTAGGTCATTGATACACTATATATTGAGGGTTTTGACTCTCATTTTGATCATCAATTTTCACTCACTCATAGTGAGGTCTGAAACTTATGCCCTATTTGGGTTATTGGCTTATTTGAGGAAGGCGCACTTGTTGAAGGAAGATATTTTTGGCATTCTATGGTGTTTTTCTTGAAGGAAGGTGTTACAACTAGGGTTTGCATGATTATTTCTTGATGAATTGTAAGTATTTTTCTGCAAAACTTCTTGATTGAATGGTTGTAGTCTTATTTCTTACATGTATTTATAATTTTTTGAATAAAAAACCTAGGTGACAAGCACACAAGTAGGTCCTTCTCTCATGTCCCCTGATAGAAAAACTTTTAGCCATTGAAGAAGAAGAAGAGAGCCTAGACATAGCTACACTCCTTTTTCTTATTCCCTTCAGCTAGTCGTACCTTTCGACTTCAAGAGGAGGAGGACATCCTAGGCCTAGGTTATCTACACCTAGGGCCATTTTCTTTTAGGGTTTGATGAAAGAGCCTTGCCTTAGCAACACTCTCCCTCTTTAAACCCTCTTGTCTTGAATTTGTGTTTCATTTGAGCTAGTTGTCTACCGGGAAGGAGGAGAGAGCATGAGGCCTTGATTTAGCAACACCGGAGTGAGCCTCTCTCCCCTAGGGTTATGATTTTGAATCCTTGCTTTAGCAAAAATTCAAAACTTATCCCTCTAGTCCTTTAATTCTTATCCCCTTCAACTCTTGCGTCCTTCACAATTGAATCCACTTAACCCTAAGGCACTGATCTCAAGCCTCAAATGTTGAAGTAGAATTTGATCCAAACACTCTCAAACCTTTTGAATTGAAACCCTAACTACACTAACCCTAGCCTAGACTAACCTACTAACCCTAATTTACTGGCGCCATCATTGAATATTTCATCTTCATTGCAGCAATGTTTTTTCTTTTGAGTAATTGAATGATAGTTGAAGGCATTAATTGAGTTAAGAAGTTGTTTGTTATATTGAGTGTTGTATCATTCTAGTATTTATTGATGAAGTGACATTACTGCCATTACTATTTTGTAAACATTGACTTCGTCAACATTTACCTTTAAATTTCTCATAATGAATATCAGATAATATTTAATATATATGAAGTACTAACCCATTGAAATATAGCTTCCATATATCTTTTGTTGTTGTCTTGTTCTAGGCAGGTGTTCTTCATTGGGGACTTAATTTATAATTGGTTGTTTAGTTGGGACTATCTGTTTTGGTGGTGACTTGTGAAAGGGGGAAAACCTTATCTTGGCCTTATTATTCTTTAGCCCCTTTCAAAACCCCAGGTCACCGAGGATGTCTCCCCTGAGCCTCACCTCCCTAAAGAGAAAGAACCTACCCATCATGGTGACATTGGGTGGGATAGGTTCATGTTACGCCAGTTTGGAATTATACCTTATAGCCTTTACTCCTAGCTACAAATTGTGTGATAACACATCCCACATATAAGGAGAATTATCCCAATAGGACATCCTAAAACCCTTTCCAAACCTGGCTTGTAGAATATCATAACGTCTTTGAACACTTGTCTAGGAAAGGGGGGTTTTATGCACATGTTTAGATAAATTAATTATTAGATGTGATTGACATTGCTATGATCCCTGTGACTTATGAGCCCATGGAGGGCATACTTGTTGTTGTTGCAGGACCATGCATGACAGACAAGTACACATGGGGAGATGACTAGCTCAGACCTCCATAGGGCTAAAATCCCACCAGATGGATGTTGAGACCCCAGCCAGGGGCAGAAATATGCCAGAGGCTTGCATCGAAGAGTGAGTAGGACGTTCCACCAGAGACAGCCTGGCAGGCCTGGACCCAGGGGGGTCTTTCCCTCCCACCATGATGTTGGCCCTTGACATCATCATTCAGAGCCTTGACGTCACCCAATTGAGGTACCCAGCTTGAGGAAGGCATTGGTTGGCATGTGTGGCAGTTCTAGAGGGGTTTTGTGCCCCAATGTCCCACTTGGAGGGCTAACATTCCAGCAAGGAGGCTAATGTCACCCTAGGAGTGGCATGACATCACCCTAAAAATCTTAAATTAGGGTTTTGTTTGACAAATTTATATAAAATTGGATTTTCTCATGTAAACTGGCCATGTCGGCCTTTTTTTACCTAATTTTGTAATTAAAGGTCATTTTGATTGTATAAATAAGGGATTTTTCCCTTGTATTTTATCATCATTCTTTCACTCACACAAGTGAGGTCTGAAATTCGACTCCCTTAGGGTTTATTGGTTGAAATTAAGTGGTGCACAACTCTTGGAGGAGGCTAATTTTGGTATTTTTTGGCATTTTCTTGGTGGAAAGTCTTCAACTAGGCTATTGGCTAGATTATTCTTGGTGAATGTAAGTGAATTTATGCAATTCGTCTTTACTTTGAATGGTTATAGTACATTTACTTTGCATTTTACTAAGATTATGAAATTGCTAGCTTAAAACCCTAGGAGATCAAGCACATGTTATTGTCCTTGTCTTAATAGCTTTTCACCTACTAGATTTTTCTAGAAAGCCTATCCTTTGAAGCATTGTGCTAGAGCCCTACCATTGTATCATTTTAGCATCATTTGCTTCATCAAGCCTTTATTTGCAACAATCTTGAGCTAAAGAAGAAGGAAAACCGCTAGGGCCAAGGGTTACCTACTTCCTAGTAGTCGTTTTCGTTTTAGGATTTGTTGATTGAGGCCTTGGGTTACCAACACCTCAACCATCATCCCTCTTGTCCTTGGCTCACACATTATCATTTGGTTCATTCAAGATTGCTGCTGCAAAAAGTGACTCCATTATCCCTAAAGACACTGATCTAGATCTTATATTTGATTGATTGATGAAAACAACCCTTAAATATTTTACCTCAAGCTATTTACTAACCTTTCCTAACCCTCGTTTAGACTATTCTACTAACATTCTTACTGTTGTTACAAAAGTAAGATACAGCCAATTATTACAGCAGTAAAAGCTCTTAAAAAAAATTACTAAAGTTGATTTATGTGTTGCCTCATTAGCTTCTAACAAGTGCTAACTTATTGCCATTGATAGATCATCATTTTGGGTCATTTTGAAGCTTATTTTAAGGCATTGATTGAGAAGCCATCATCATATATACATTGTTGTTATAAATTTATGTTTGCTTCTTTCTTATATCAACTTATTGCTTTCATTTACAAGTCCAAGGTTTTATGAAGAACTAACATCAATTGTACTTGCAAAAATAGTGTTTTCTTGTTTCTTTGTTTTGGGCAGGTACACTTAAGTATATCGCTGCTTCATTTGTTAAAACTTTGGGAATTTCTAATCGGTGTGACTTGAGAGAGCGGATAACTTTTCTTGATACTTCAACCTTTGCCTTCTCAAACCCCCAGGTCACCGGGGATGTCTCCCATGGGATTTCACCCCTAAATAGAAAGAGGTGTCTTATTAAGGTGATAGTGATATGACAACCTCCTGTTATGCCAATTTTCCCTCCTTTAGCCTTTCCCTTTTGGACAAGTATAAATTGCGCGATAACATGACCTATAATGTTTTACTTCATTTCCATGCTCAAGATTCTATATCATCTTTGGAAATGAAATTGATTAGGGTTTTCACTCATCTTATTGTTATCTTTTTGGGTTACTCCAAAAGTGTTTTCACCTTTCTAGTAGAGCGCCAGGTCTCCTAGCCCCTTGGTGATGCTTCATGGACATATGGATGGCTAAGCGTGGGTGTATTTTTATGCTTATGAGCATGATGACTAACCCATTGGGTGCACACAATGGGGGAATCGGTTTATTGATTAGTATATGTACCTACTTAGGAGGAGAAAAATTAAGTACTTCAAGGAGGGCACTTAGCCCTTTGAGCATGGGACCATGTGACATACACCTTGGAGGTTGGGCACTCGACTTGAGGATCCTTGGGTAGAGAAACACTCTTCATGGAGGTTGGTTGTGGACCCAGACACATAGCTTGGGGAGAAGCATTGGAGCATGGTAATCATAGTGGAACACGCGGAGAAGCATTGGGGTACATGAGAGGAGATGTGGCACACATTTAGAGGAGGAAATACTTGCATGAGAACACTTGAAAACCACCTTGTATGTGGTAGTGTTGTACTAAGAGCCTATTGGAGAGAACACCATCTTGGAGGAGGGGGCTTTAATCCCTAGGATAATATTTCTTGGAGAGCATTTTATCTTGGGGGTTGGATAAACCCTAGTATGACACTTGTACATCCTTGTATTGTAGATCTCTCCATTTGGGGTTGTCTTGTTGGTTAATTGTATGGACAATCCTTCTTTTATGTTAGCCTCCCTCACTTATTGTACATAAAGGAAGGAGAGAGATTTTGTTATGATAAATTATCATTTTACTTTAGTCTATCTTTGTAATTTCCTTGCAGAAGTCTTGTGATGTAAACTCTAGGAGAAGACATAAAGAAGAGAGAGATGTCTAGGATGTTCTTGGAGAGTTTTCTCTTGAGGGATGTTAGAGTTTTCTCTTATGACACGCTAGGTTTTGTGCAATGCATGTAAACCCTAAAGGAGAACATGATGCTAGAGGAAGTGATGATTTGTATTCTAGAGCTAATTCCTTGGATGTTATTGCATCCTTTTTCTTGTGTGATGCATAGAGGCTAGGGAAAGATCATCGAGACTCAAGAGCCCAACTTGATGAGTCTTGAGCTTGGTGTGATGCCTTGCTTAGAAGAAGACTTGTTTATTGTACCCTTGATGCTCCATGGAGGTCTTTATGCTTGTGTCAATGCAAGATTTGATGACCTAGGTTCGAGGACTCAAACCCTGGGATGGATATGTAGATTTGGAGGCTAGTGCTATAGTTGTTTTGGCATGTACTTGTGTGATACAACATGACTAGGGTTTTTAAAACCCAAGGAAGACTAACACTAGTGTGGAGAGCTTGTGTGATACAATCTTAGTGAAAGGCCAAGGAGGACTATAGTTGGTGTGTATGCTTATTGAGGATCTTTGGTGGAATGTCCAACTTTGGTTGGGAAAAATTCCTAGATAGGAGGAGTTGGTGGCTAGGGTTTTCTTAGCTAGGGTTTGGAGAGCTTGACTTGTACCAACGTTATGATAAAGTTGTGGTATGTACTTATATATATATATATATATGATGTTTTCCCATTGTTCAAATTTTGTGTATTTGGAGATTTCATTTTCTATCTCAATGATTGAGTAGATTCAAACTTATGCATATGGATTTGACCTAACATAGCATTGAATTGGTCAAGTGATTTAACATTGTTGATAGGGTTGAATGACCCTGTGCAATTAATAGAGATTCCCCCAATGAAAGGTCCCAATTAGACCTTACACTGTTTGGAATAGGGAATTCATCTGGTTTATGGGCTGACAACCTTTAGATGGCTTTGTTGGTTTTACTAGTTACGGTGTGATCCATTTTTTCAGTATTTTTTAATTGCAATAAATGAGATGCATATAATCTAATATTCAAAGTGAAAAATGATACTCATTCTAACTAAAAAACCTGATGAGGCAAACATAAAACCAAATATATCATTGCTTTAAAACCTTAGTAAAAAAATACTGAGGAAAATAAAATCAATAATTTAAATAACCAGTTTCATTACAGAAAAATATGGTAATGATTTATTAATTATAGTACTGTGTTTAAGGCTCTATACAAACAAGTTGTGAGATAAACAAAATAAAACAAGTTGTTCATACGTGAGAAAAGTCTGCACAGTTATAACAAATGCTTATACCATTCCAAAACTTAGTGAATTAGCAAAAAAAGTTCCACAAACCACACATTTTAGAATTTAAGTCTATCTCCAAATAGCTTGGTCAGTAGTGGCTTTTAATTCATAAACATTTCATAAAAAATTATACAAAGATGCACAAGAAAAAAGCCTATATACAATTGACTTCATCCTCTTTATAGAAAATATGAAGGAGAGGGGAAATCAATCATCTTGACACATTTGGTGGACTATTCATTTCCCCTTCCTATTTGTTGGGTTTCTCAAGTAAATTGTCATTTTCTCCCACTTTGGGAGTCGATCCTCTTAGTTTGTTTGGATACTTTTCTCTAGAAGATTGCTCTATGTGACTTGAGGAAGCCTCACCCTTTTCTTTCCTCCATTTCCTTATATGTGTAGTCCATGCCTCAAAAGTTTGATTCAATACATATCCTTGAGGAAAATGATGTTGTTTGAAATGAGTTTGTAGGATGTTATGCTCTACCTCATCCTTTTTGAAATTTCTCCATCTTAGGTAGAAAATATCTAACTAATGTCATTTCCATTGTAGGATCTTCAACAAACTTTTGAATAGTTGCTTCATTAAATTCAGACAAGGAGCTGATATCTTTTCTGCTTGAGCTTATATGACCTTATAGGTCCTTAGATACTTGTTTTTATTGAAATAAATTGTCCTTTGTCCTAAAAGATTGTAAATGACAAGTATTTTCCATATTCTCTATAACTGACCATAACAAAGCAGCATCTGTTACTCCATGAATGACTCCCTTGTAAGTTGCCTATTTCCAGTATTTGAAACCAAAATCCATCTCTTTCAATGCTTCAGGTGTGAGAACAATAATTCTTGTGGGAACTTCCTCTAAAGAGGATTGTCAGTCTTTAACCTTATTAAATTGAAATTGATCCTGTTGATAAGCAAGTTCCCATGTTCAGATATGAGTCATGACACCAATAATATCTTGACAATGAGCTTTCACATGTTGGGCTTTGTCATACAATTTTATTTGAGCATTATTCAATTCATCTTGTATTCTGAAAGAATAATCTACAAAATTTGCATGATGATACCTTCTAGATGTACTATAATTAACTTGATTATTTAGCAAGGTGATTTTGATTTCATGCTCTCTCATCTTATTTTCTACATCTACATCTTTATTTACATTTTCTTGGGCAATGGCTAATCCAGCAAAGGAAAAATAAGCTAAACTCAACTTCTTTGTGTCCATCACCACAGTTTTAGTGGCAAGTATTACTTCAGAGTCCAAGCTGATTTTTCTTCATTTATGCTTTATTTTATTACTTGCTACCTCTATATATCAAATGAAAACAATTATAAATCAACAACTTCATCTATAGGAGTAGAATAGGATCATCACCTTCTGTAACCATGCCTGAACCAAAAATGTTGGCAAAGGTTTGAGTGGTGAAAATTTCTTCCATCTGTGTTGAGTTTGGTTGCCTTATAGTGCCTTCAGTGGTCTACTACATTAGCTCATTTTCTTCTTCTGTGGTTTCTTCTGTCTCAACATTATTACAATTTTTCTTCTTCAATTCTTCTTTGTTCTTTAGCTTTTGCCTCAGCTTCTTTCCTTGCTAGTTCCTTAGCCTTTGCATCAACTTTGGCTTTCCTCTCCTCTTCTTCCTTCTTCGTTGCCAATTCATCTATGGCTTTGTCATATTCCTTTCTCTTTGACAATTCTTCTTTTTTGGCATCTTTTTTCTATGCTTATTCTCTTCTTTTAGCCTCATCTTCTGCCTTGACCTTCTCTAATGCCTCCAATATTTTATTTTCTCGTTCCTTCCTTTTTTCTTGAAGGGTTTGTCTCTCATAAACAACCCTTGCAACTTCTTTCTTCTTCTTTCTTTATTTCTCCTCAGCAATCAATTGCAAATTATTCAAAACTTTTGCATAGGTTAATGCTCTTTTGTACACTTTAGTAGCCATATGGAACAAGTTAGTGCAAAACAAAAACAAGGCATACATGGTTTAACATACAAAACACTTTAAAACACACAAACAAATAATTTTAGAAATTCGAACTGGAAACCAACTTTAAGGATGGTGATGTTAATTATGACCTAAGGTGCATTCCATCACAAAGGATTTTTAATCTAGTTGGAATTTATAGTTTGAACTTGGATTTCCTGTCAATCATTTTGTAGGAAAAGGAAAAGAAATTGGACTTGTTACCCCTCGACTTCACTTTGGTGTACCTCATTTTCTTCACCATATTTTTGGTTTACCTCATTTTCTTCATTGTACTCTATATATTTTCATGTGGAGACACCGTTCCCGAGGAACTTTCACAGTTCTCGAGGAAGTTTGCAATGCTTGAGGCAATGCCACAACTCTCGAGGGACTGATCACAATTCCCTAAGCAGTTCATGGATTTCTTGATGCATTGGACCTCTCATGCCATGACACGTCTCAAATATTGGAGCGCTCAGCCTATTCACACATTTGGAGGCACGTGTCGCATAGTTTGATGGGTCAAACACCTTGGAGGATGCATTTCCTAACAGTTTGGTCTTCTATTTGGAATGTGTGAACCTCCCTTGAATTGAGGACATGGTTCACATGATTTGAGGAGGAGTTCATACTTTGGAGACCCTCCCATCTGGATGTTGGAGTTGATTTTGGGTGAGCCACCCCCTCTCTTGAGACCTACTTATGACCACAAGTGTGTATTCTCCTCACTTTGGGCATAGACATTGGCACATTTTGTTGACCATTCTTCATGAGAGAGGTATCTTGTCATATTTTGAGGATATCACCTAGAGTTATGGAGGGAAGTTGAGCACTTTTGACCATCATATTGGGGTTCCTCCCTCTCTCCTCCCTCCCTTGGGGGAAATATTGTACATGTGGTACATCTATTTTGTGTTTTATGTATTACTTGACTTAGTCTCCTTAGTGTTGAAATAATATAACTACAAAGTGTATTCTAATTATTATTGTTATATTATTCATTAGATCAATCCCCTACTGCGGATTGATCATGTTGGCTATTGTAAAAGACCAAATCCCCTTTTGCGGATTGGTCAAAACATAATTGTAATAGGCATAATAAGAAGTCAGCCCCATAATATATTAAAGGTGGTTATAACCACCTAGAAGAAGAAGTCGTCCCTGCTAGTGAAGAGACACCTCCATCCACATGTGCTAGAGTTGTATAAATAAGGAGACTAGTGCCTCATTTAGACACACACTAACTTGTTCATTTGAGGAGCAAGTTTCAGAATTGTAGTTGGAGAAGAGAGAGAGAGAGAGAGAGAGAGAGAGAGAGAGAGAGAGAGAGAGAGAGAGAGAGAGAGAGAGATTCTTGGGAGAGGACTTTATGTATTTGTTTGAGTTATCTCTTGGCATTGTATTGGATATCTATAATAAGGAATTTTTGTTGGGTTTTCTCCCCCATGAGGGTTTTCCAGGATAAATGATGTGTCTCTTGTGATTGTGTATTTCTCAATGATCCTATCTTATGCTATTGTTATCTAGTGAAATGTAAAGAATTCTAATAATAGCTTAAACCTTAACATGGTATCAGAGCTAAACTGAAGAGAGCATCTTTCACAAGAGAAAGTGAAAAACGTCATTGTTGTCGTACATGCAAATTAGGGAATTTTATTGAAGAAGTATTTCAGCCCCAAAACCATCTAGAAAAGTGTTCCCTTCCTCAAGGATCACTTTGGCATCCTCAGCGCAACTTTTCAGTGCCTAGATCTCCCAGAAAGTGACACCCTAGTTTTCACAAAGTACCAGAAAACCAGAAAACTAGAAAACCAGAAGTACTAGAAAACCAAAATCACCAATCCAGAAATCCATTGGTAAATTTTGAGGGGGTAAAAGTTGGATTTTCATAAATCTGACTGCACCATCTTACTTGCCTCAGCTCAGCGCATCTATCCTTTGGATCATAATTTCAAATTTTGAAGTTTGAAAAATTAGGGTTTCCTCATAAAACCCTAAGTTGTAGTTGCAGTTGCAGTCTTAGAACTAGTTGCAATATCAATTGCAGTTGTAGTATCAATTGTAGTTGTAGTATCAATTGCAGTTGCAGTATTCATTGTAGTTGCAGCCGTAGTACCAATTGCAGTCACCCTTGAAGTTTTTAAGAGTTGGTGATCATTACCGCTGCTACCAGATGGTGCCTCTACCTGAAAGTGTCATCACAGGTATGTACTCACACGTTTTTAAATGGTTAATCTTTAAATGGTATTTGTAGGAGAAGGGATCTCTTCTCATAGATCTAGAAGGATCTCAAGATCCAACACATTCAGAGGAATAATGCAACCTAGGTGTGATTATTATGATATGCATCTATTTGTTATGAAATTATTTTGATCAGTGTTGCAAGTTGTAGCTATGACCATCATTCTAACC